>JAAAKL020001703.1:0-29444 GCA_010016065.2 Carybdea cf. marsupialis auct. non (Linnaeus, 1758) | reverse complement strand
ATCTCCCTTTCGTCTCATAGTTTACAAATGAGGCAATTGAAATAGAGACCTTGGGACAAGAACTTACGTTGTCCATGGAGTGAGGAACAGCCTCATCTGGGTAACATATATCATGATGGGCTCAGGGGGTGCGGTGCACCAGTGCACTATATTACGAGCCGCCCCTGCCCAAGACTCTGCTTCACCCATAATAAGAGTTGCAAAATCAAGAGACGAAGCTAGCTGCTATTGGCCACAATGAATATGTAATGACTATGGAGCTCCAAGGAGAAAGTAATTTTAAGCCACAAAGTGAGCTCAAGCACGCAACATTGAGATCGTCAGTCTAATCTTCTACTCACAGAGAGAGTCAGGACACGCTGCGTTTATGAAAAAATGCAGACAAAAGGGCAACACATTCTAAGACGACCCCAGACTCTTCTTCGCCTATAGTAAGAGTATCCCAATGAGCAAGACAAGCTAGCTGCTTGTATCCACTTAGAGCATGCAATGATTATGGAGCTCCCAGGAAAATGATAAAATATAACCAAACAGTGGGTTTAAATGCACAACATTGACAGTATGCTTCTGATCTTTTACCCACTATGCTAGTCGTGCGCTTGGTATATGTATGTAAAATTTTGATTGAACTGTAGCGCATTATAAGCCGACACAATACTTTGCTTCACCGATATAAAGGGTTTGATAATCAACGTTCGAATTTAGCTGCTTGATCTACAATGAGTGTACAATGATTTTGGAGTTACAATGAAAAATGATAGAACACGGTACAGTGGCCTCGAAAACATTTAAATATGGTTCTGATGTTCCACCCACTTAGCTAGTGGGGTGCATGTATATTTATGAAATATGCTAAAAAACTTGTTGCACGTTCTAAAACGTTCCAAGACTGTGCTTCACCCATAGAAAGAGTGTCAAAATCAACAGTCGAAGCTAAGTCGATTTGTTCACAGTGCCTATGGAATCATTATGGAGCTCCATTGCAAAAAGTATATAAAGTCACACTCTGGGCTCCAAGAACCTTGATTTCATTTGTCTAATCTATCTCCACTTAGCTAGTTAGGCAAATGGTAGATGCATCTTAACTGCGGATATAATAACAAGCATATTCTAGGACGACCCAAGACTTTCGCTCATAGTAAGAGTTTCACAAACAACATTTAAGGCTACACGCTTTAGTCCACAATGAAAAGGAAAAGAAAAAATTATGCAAAGTAACAAAGTGAGTTCGCACGTACAACATTTAGGTTATGAGTTTAATCTTGTACCCTCTTAGATACTTGGGCGTTAGTATTTTAATTGCTGATAGAAATGTAGTCCAAGACTCTGCTTCACCAATAGTATAAATTTCAGAATCAGCAGTCATTGCTAGCTGGTTTGTTTTCAATCAGTATGCAATAATTCTAGAGCAGTAAGCAACAGTAGCTTCAAAGAAAAATCAATATAAAGCTAGTCAGGCGGCCCGAACGAACAACATTGAGTTTATGAGTCTGATCTCCTACCCTCTCAGCCAGTCGTGTGTATGATATTCAAACTGACTGATTTAGTTGGTTTATGGTTTATATATTATAGATGCTGACAGCAATGTAGCACATTCTAAGACGACCCAATTCTTTACTTTACGGAAATAAAAAGGCTCACCATCGACTGTCCAAGCTAGCTGCTTTGTCAACGATGATTATCCAATGATTCTAAAGAAGTAAGGAGCAGTACTTCCAAGGAAAAAGTAATATAAAGCCAAAAATTTGAACGAAAGACACAACATTCAGATTATGTGTCTGATCTTTCTCCCGATGAGCTAGTCAAGCTGATGATAAATGTAGTGTAGCACGATGAAGATGCAATGATTCTAGAGCAGTAAGGAACAGGAGCTCCAAGGAAGAAATAAAAAATTAAAGCCAAACAGTGTGCTCGATTACGCATCATCGAGATCATGATTCCATCCCACTGAGCCAGTCGAGCGTAATTTACCTAAAATGTTCATAGAAATGTGACACATTCAAAAAATCACCAAAGAATTTAGAGCAGCCATAGAGTAGGCTAGAACAAATACATCGAAATAGAGAGTTACATGTTCCACCGACTGACACAGTGGGACTCATGGATGTGCATTTTAAATCCTGATAGAAATGTAGCGTATCCCAAGACGACACAAAACAATGCTTCGCCAATAGTAAGAGTTTCACTATCTACAGTCGAAGATACCTTCCTTTGTCTTCAGTGAGAATACAAAAAAACTGGAGCGGTAGGCAAAATGTTTTACTAAGAAAGAAGTATCATGAAGGCAGAGAATGGGCTATAACAAACAACTTTGAAATAGAGAGTTCCATGTTCTACCGACTGATCTACTTGGTCTCGGAGCATAAGCCTATTATCTGCTGATAGAAATGTAGCATATTCTAAAAGGATCCAAGACACTGCTTCACCAATATGAAGAGTTTCACTATCTACAGTCGAAGCTACCTTCCTTTGTCTTCAATGAGAATACAAAAAAAGTAGAGCAGTGAGCAACATGATCTACATAGAAGGAAGTATCATGAATACACAGAGTGGGCTAAAACACACAACTTTGAAATAGAGAGTTACATGCTCCACCGACAGATCTAGTTCGTCTCGTAGCATTAGTTTACTATCTGCTGATAGAAATGTAGTATATTGTTAGACGACACAAGACACTGCTTCACCAATTGAAAGAGTTTCACGATCAACAGTCGAAGCTTGCTCCTTCCGTCATCGATGGGTATGCAATAATTCTAGACCAATAAGCATAGGATCTGCAAAGAAGAAAATACATTGAAGCTAAAGAGTGGGCTCTCACACACTATCTTGAGATGAAGAGTTACATGTTCCACCGACTAATCTCTGCTTCACTAATAGTAAGAGCTTGACGATCAATATACAAAGGAAAAGTTGCAATAAAATTACAGAGTGGGCTGTAACGCTCAACAAAACGATAGAAAGTTCCGTGTTCTACCGACTGATCTACTCGGGTACATGGGATATGTATCTTAAGGACTGATAGAAACTTGGCATATTCCAAAACGACCTAAGGCGCTGCATCACCAATGGTAAGAGTTTCACGATCAACAGTCAAAGCTAACACCTTTTTTCCGCAATGAGTATCCAATAATTCATGATAAGGATCTACGAAGAAAAACAGATTAAAGCCACAGAGTGGGCTAAAAAGAACAAGTTTGAGAAAGAAACTAGCATATTTTACCGACTGATCTAGTCGGTCTGGAGGTGTATGTATTTTTAAATGCTGCAAGAAATGTAGCATATTCTAAGACGACCTAAGACGCTGCTTCGTCGATTTTGGAGATTCACTATCAACAGTCGAAGATAGCTCGTTTCGTCCTCATTGAGTATGCAATATTTGTAGAGCAATAAGCAACAGGATCTACAAAGAAAAATGTATTGAAGCCACAGAGTGGGCTAGAGTACGCAACTTAAAGGTAGAGAGTTGCATGTTCTACGGACTGATCTAGTCGGTCGCACGGTATATGTGGTTTAAACGCTGATAGAAATGTAGGATATACTAGGACGACCGAAGACGCTGCGTCACCCATATTGGAAATTCACTATCAACAGTCGGAGCTAGCTCGTTTCGCCCTCAATGAGCATACGATGTTTTTAGAGTAGTAAGCAACAGGATCTACAAAGAAAGGAATGTAATGAAATGTAATGTAAAGATTGGACTTAACTCACAACATTGAGATAGAAAGTGCCATTGTTCCACAGCCCAGTGTTCCCGATTTACCAATTGAGCACTAAAATTGTACGGAAACTCGTACAACTAATGTGACTTGAAGAAATTATCGTAACTTACTTGCTGATAAACATTGAGAATTAAAAGTTTGTCTTTAGTTTTTCTAACTAATGGTCTAAGTAGGGCCTAGGCTTTAACTACCAGGCTACGTTTAACAAGTTAGATATATCGATCTGGAGTTAAATCAAAATGGAAATCATTGGTAGTGGGTCGACCCAATTGTTTGATGCCGCCCTCTACTTTATCTATTTTGCCGTCCTTTCTGATGCCTTGCCCTAAATTAAACGTAGCAAAATATGATTAAATCGGCTAATAAATACAAGGCAAAAATAAGCATAAGTTGTAAAGCTTTCAACTTGAAGCAAAAATCTTGACACCAATACCATCATATGGACACTTATGCAGATCTTGTTTGATAAATAACGAAAGTATTTAATAAATTGTAATTGACAACTAGAATCGACTAGCTCCCTTTCTTTAATTGTATGTGGTTATATAAAAGTCAAATCATTCACTTCTGTTAAGCCTTGACTGTAAAGAGCCTATTAAACGAAGAGTGAAAATAAAAGGGGAAGCCGAAGTCAACAGACACCATCATAACATGTTTACTTCCAAGCTATCTTCGAAACAGAAACTGCTCCGTGAATATGCACTTACAGTATCGATCCTTTTCTATGAATCAATTGAAGTAAATCCAAATAAACTTATCAAAAAGCGTCTAAATATCTGTTTAATCGACATTATGCATGATGCAAGTCTGATTATCAATCTTCGCAAATTTCTACCAGCATCCCCTTCAGAATGTGACGTCACTCGAACTCATTTTCGTTCTAAAACAGATTCAAGGCTGATCAGAGAATAATACAATAAAAGCGGCGTTTCCTGAACATAGGTACAGAGACCCTTACTGAAGCAACTGTGCGTTACTCTTCTAGCATTAATCTAAGGCCCTGTTTATCGGAGATAATTAGGAACTGATCCAACAGTTCCCTTTTCAAGTGGATGCGATGCCATAATTTTGCAGAGCGTTTATACAACTGGGTTTTGTGACAGATCAGAGGTAATGGTCTGTGGCTGTTTTATTCAATATGAATAACTGCATAAGAGCCATTACTGAAATGGTACTATCATTGCCTTCTCTACATATTGATACCCTTCCTTTATTCATTAATCTTCCTTGAAAGCCTTCTGTCTTTATTTGTTGATATGCTATCATATTGCTGCAGAATAACAGCGATTGAAAGAAAGCGACCCTGCCTTACACACACAGTACCTAACGTCATATTGTTTAATACCATTACCTGTGCCTTACTGTTCCAAAAGCAGCTCAGATACTATGTCTATAAGCCTGTCTAGCTAACTCATGAGAGCTTAAGACTCTTCCATTTTCCAGTTTTCATTAGTCGGTGGAGATTTAAACTTTCGCTTCAGATTGTAAATTCGAGCTTATTGTTGCATTTCTTTCTATCCGATCTAAATAACTGCATAAGCATTGCTGCCGATACATTACCTCGTTACCTTCTTCAGATTTTAATACCTTTCATTATTTCATATCTTATCTATAGAATTTTGGAGTGTCGCCCACCAGATATTGCTATAATAGGTTATGTTGTAACTTTAAATAACACCTGTTATAAAACGCGATGGGATTAGAAAGATCAAGTACACGCAAGGTTTCTTGATCACCATTTTGTTTACTCAAATTACCTGTGTTATAGTGTTATAGCACCAACGCGAAATTGTATTATAAGCCCGGCTAGCTCAGTCGGTAGAGCATGAGACTCTTAATCTCAGGGTCGTGGGTTCGAGCCCCACGTTGGGCGACCAATTTATTTGTTACTTCAAACGACTACCACTATAATGCTGATTACAGTCTTTGCGTTTCAATGCCATTTTGACTCGGATGTGTTTCAAGGCACCCGTCTTTCCAAGGATCTTACCTGCATATACAGAATGGCTATTTATCTCCGCTCCTCTCATAAAACTAGAATCTTACTTTATTGAAGTTTGTGACCAAGATTTCAGACGTAAAACGAAGGCTTAAAGTATTACACGATTGAGTTTCCGTAGCAGAATGCATCATATTTTGAACTCGCTTGTGTAGCGTTGACAAATTTTTGTTCTTAAAGCATTTCAGTTGATAATTTAAATCAAGGTGTTGGCTTGGTAAAGCATATTTGCAAAGTACAAACTCAATTCCCCATAGTTTTTATCGATGTTACTATCTTCTATATTGTCTTCCCAATTAATTTTGCAACACAAGCTTGATTTATTTTTATGTCTGCTCTGATAACCATATACTTTGTTGTGTTCTGTTGTTGGCATTAAATCAAGGTACTAGCTGGAAATGAAAATTAAGAACTTAATTTATGAACTAAGTCTCCTGTCTAGAAACCAAAGTCGCCATTGAAGGAAACTTGACGCACTTCTCAACGAATGTCGGAGGTTAATCAGTGGCTGCATCAAATCTGCACCTATGGAAATGATACCAATTTTATGTGGTATAGAGCCAATCGACATCAGAAGGTATAAAGCTATACTCAGCTTTCACAGACGTGCCATGGCTACTAATAATCCTTCAACCAAGTAGTAACATGCCCCCTTAAAGTAACCAGACTAGAAAGTAGACTACTGCTGTCAACATGGATGCATTACATGTCTGATAAACTTGACTATGAGGTACCTCCAGACTCCTGGGCACGAGCAACCTGGAAGAGACGTTGGGCAAACTCGAACTCTAAGTTCTGTCACTTTATCCTGCTTCCTATCTCTATGCCTCCAGGATGTGATCTAACACAAAGCCAATTGGTCCTATTAAATTGAATTCGAACAAGACATGGACGATAAGCGAGATATATGCAAAATATTGGTTCACATGACAAGGCAAATTGTGCATGTGTTATGTCTAGACTCCACAACACGTTCTGGATTGCAACGTTATTGGGATCAGAGGTGATCTCAAAAGCGTTGATTCAGACTTGCGCAACTTGCTTAATAAAAAGAAGATATGGAACTGTAGTTTCTATTTTATGTTTCTATATATTCGTATGAACAACCCACTGAAGGATTAAAATTCCGAAAGCTTGCTGGAAAGCCCAAGTTGTTTTATTTTTACCTATATATAATGCTAAGTATCTTCATTGACGTGTAAACAGCAATGTCATAGCACGGCCGCAAGTTGCCAACTACTTAAAAAACCATGCAAAATCCATATCCTACCATTTTATGTTTAAAAGATAATATGTAAAAAATTGAGTGCAAGTTGCTTTATTAGTTTTAACAAACCGTGTTGTTGCTAAGCGTTCTTGTCCACAAAGACTTGCCGTTGTTTGTAGGGGATTCTTCGTTGGGTTTAATTCCGACGCCCTTATTAGCTCAGTTTATGGAAATGGATTTTCAGCAATAATTCTAGAAATAGGCTAAAACGTCAGTGGGCAAGTAGCTCTGTTATTTCTTGATATCTGATGAGGGAATTACCCAATTTTTTAAAACTTCAGATTTCTCCTCAAATTTATTCTAGAAGGCTTAAATATTACATTTTCATCGTGCGTCACAGGATAAATCCACTGATCTTTAAAAACACTGGATGCAGCATCTTTCGTCTCAAATTGAGGTCAGTCACCATCACACAAAGCTTATAGACAATGTTATCTAACATGGCGGACCTTCCCCAGCTATTTTAACTTCTGGTGGCTAGTATTCGTGACCACACCTTTTCGCTGTTACAAACCATGGGGATGCTGGATCCAGTCTTTTTTAGAGAACAGTGGATATATCATTAAGGATATAGATACTCCCGAAGAAAATGGTCGTAGAAATATCTGTTATTACATGCAACAGCAAAAGCCCAAATAATAAGGAATCAGAACAGTGCCTCATAGTTCAACAGTCATAATAGCAAGGTACCAAGAAAATCTTTCCTTTTGATTAACTCAATCAGGTTTAACTAAGATTATTGTCGGACGTCTGCAATCTACAAAGCAAGGATTTGATGCAACACCATTTCAGCAAATGCCTTAATTTATGAGCTATGGCTTATACAAGTATGAGTTAATTACATATGCAATGTCTACTGCAAAGTCTGTCGCGGCATATTTCTGATTTGTTTCTTTGGTATGAAAATCTGTGAAGCTAGTCATAACAACTCATTTTTTTTAAACTTCTTCTCCCAGTGCAAGGCAGGATTGCCACTTTAAGGTGCTGAGTTACTTTAAAAGGAGTAGAAATAGTAAGCAAACAGAAAAATAATTGTTATTACAAAGAAGAAAGTAAAGATATTCAAGATGATGGCCGTTGACTTTAGGGTTAAGAATGTCAAGATCGTAAGCAAGAGGAAAGCAGTCTAAAGAAAGAGAGTTTCCAGAATTTTCAAATTATTAAGTAGCAGTCTTAAGAATTATAGCATTGACTTGTTTAAATTTCATCTCTTTTACTATACATCTAAGTTTGAAGTCAATAAAAACCTAATTATGTTGCTTGTTCTATTTTGTTGGATCGTCAATAAAATACTTTCTTGACGCTAACTATGTAGAGTATGCTTTCTAAATTCCCTATTCATATTTTTGTGGAAAAATATGACTCTTAACCGAAATTTAAATCAAAAGCATCAATTTTGTAGCTCTCAGTGTAATACAACATAAGCAAATTATATCAGAAAAGTGAAAATTTTAGGTAATTTTTTGTAACGCAAATTGTAAGTATAAGGAAATTTCCAAGGACTCGATTTCCCGCATTTCCGCAACCTTTGCTCATTTCCTGAGCTCAGCTAAAAAAAACTTTAGAACCGCTTGTATAAACTAATACATGGCTTTGTATTGCAGGTAGCAAAGGTTGCATTTTGACATAAATTGTGCATATACTGTAGTACATAAGTGACATTATATATGAAGGTAAGCACAGGCACGATAAACGAGAAACAAGCAAATGGAGGATGAATTGGAAATGTATGGAAGACAATAAAGGTTCTGCTTTTGCAAAATGTGTGCTAATGAAAATTACTTCTTTTAATACCACATTCAAGTTGAAACACTCACTGCTTCAAGTCATACAAACAGAAGTTGTAAACCATAAAAACCATGTGCGAAATACTAACACCTGAGAAGAGACAAGATATCAAGATTTGTACGTTGCTCTGAGGAACTGCTTCCGTACACAAAACCATAGCTTCTAAAGAGTCCTGACGAAGTACGTAAAATGTACACCGGCTGGAGTTTTTCTTGGCGTCATTTCTGTGCATTGCTAGGTAGTCTATGCTATTTCAAGATTTAATTCAGCAACAATTTGTTATTGGATTCTGTCTACAATACCAACGAGGTAATGCATTACAATAGAAGCATAGAGTGGCTTTTACCCATGACAATTGTGGATAAGCTAATCAAGAAAAACCCTTTCACATTATTTAACATGCAAGCTAAATTGATTTTAAAAGGACATATACATTAGCAACATTACCTTACCACAACTTGCTTTGCATCAACCAAATGCCCACTATCTGTTTAAGTCGAGATAAAGACTTCCAAACATAACAAGAACCGTCAGTAGGCAAATCGACTTAGTAATTTGAGGCACAGCTTGTGAGCAGCAAAAAAAACACTGTGCCTTTTGATCATTTCTGAAACAATGACCTTTGTTCACATATTTTCATCGGAAGAGAAATAAGGGAACTTGTTAATGGCTCAGCTCAGGAAATCAGAAACATTTTTTGAGCTGTGGGAATGGTTTTTCTATCAATAAACAACAGGGAGTCAATGTGCATACACTTGCAGGTCGTAACATCGTCTTGCTGATTGGAAAGGAGGCTAATGATGAGATTATGGAAGTTACCTTAGCAACAAATCAATTGAAGACGAATAGCTTTGTTTTCCATTCTTATGAAATATTGTATTTGTAATAGTACTGACTGGATTTGGAAGGTGTAGAAACAAAACACCAAACTGCTTGTGATCCTAGACTTGTTTCATCACAAGTCTGCTCCTTCGTGCATTCTAAAGACATTTGTACCACAAGAAACATGCTCAAGAAGAAAGGCTGCTTTCAATTTCAAATTTTTAAATCCAACGATTCCAAGTCCACTTTCCTCTAGACAGACATTTGCAAACTGTATTTAGTATAGACCAAGTTAAAATATAATTCATCTTTAAACTATCAATCTCCTTTTCATTTACGCCACACCATACCACGCCCATGTTCTTCGATTGATCCATTAACCGAAAAGTGTTTGTATGAATATTCGAATAGTGGTTTATCACGCTACGGTACACTTATTGGCGTTTCGTAGCAAGAATCAAACCATATTCTACACATTGAACAGGAAGACGAATTGTATGCGAGAGTAGTATTCAACACATTGTTTAACTAAGAACGGTCCATTTGGTATGATGCATACCGATTTAAGTGAATTTTTAAGGCCCTTGATGAAGTACTGTTCATAACAAAGAAGTGTTCTTCAAATCAACTGGGAACCAAACGAAGTAAGTAATGAGAATTTTTTTCTACTGCGTAGTAGGGAATGACGTCTTGTTACATTCAACCATGACCATTGCTATTAATGCAGAGGCATTTCTTCACGATTTACATTGTAGCTTTGTAAAATAATCAACGCTCTTGTTGAAATTTGAAATCGGGCTAATTTTGTTTCAGCATACATCTTTCCTTATGATTCCTGTCTGCAACTATTATTGTAAACGCCATACCTAATAGGTGATAGCCTAACGATTTTGACATGAATGATATTCTCTTAGCAACCACTGAGGCCTGGTTTATTTTCTGTCATCCTTTTATCTTGCAGAATTGAAAGTGGAATTTTAGAGCTCCATTTTTTGCTGCTTGTGGTACTTGCCAGATGAGCACGTCTAAGCTCCCTTTGGGTTTTGAAAAAGAAGACATTGAACAATTTGGAATTGAGGTTGTTGATAGAATCAAATACCTCTTCATGTAATTTCACTTTCATACATATTTTCATTCGTAAATTATTGTAAATAATTTTTCGGACCGTAGATACGATTCTCTCTTTAGCTGCTAAATTTGCTCGGTATGGCAAGTAGGTCTATATACTACGCTTCTGTGTTGAACATATCGAGAAGCAAGGTGATAAATACAAAAACGAGACATCATTCTTTTCCGAGATCAACAGCTGGTTACAATATTGCTTCGCTTCTATTAATAGAATCTGTTTGATTCCAACACTATCCTTTATGCTTTTACATATTTGCAAGATGAAGAGTCCCTTCTAGATATTGTTTCTAACCTAAAAAACTTTCAGCTTAAAAGTTTAATATTGCGTATTGTTGAGCTTTAAAAAACCTTGAAACTCAGTGTCCTTCCTTAAATGGATGGTAACCCATTGTAAAGCCATATGATCTCATAATTACAAGTCTTATTATGTGAATTTAACAAGGGAAAGGTTGGTGTCATCAATGGAAATATATCTACTTTTACAAAAATGTCTCCTCCCTTGAACCAATTGCAAAGGTGTCCAACGCCCTATACGAACATGAATACTCGGCAGAAATCTAAAATGGACAACAAAATAAACAGAATAAAGTAACGGTTAAAAATCTTATCAGAGCAAGGTTTATTTGTAAATGTATCGTTAAACTTTCAGATTTGAGGAAAAGATCAATTTTGAGAACAGAGCATTTGAAATGATAAGTTTGAATCGATACTATACAAATGGAGAAGCATGTCACCAATGGGATTCAAACCCGTGGCCAAAGCATGCCACGAATCCTTTACAGAAGTGTCTCAAGCGTAAATGCTTTATGTCCTTTAATCGATTAGTGTAAGCTAAAAGGCGTCGTGGCGCAGACTGTTGTTTCCTTCAACCAGTTATACATGACATCCTACATCTCCGATAACAAGCTACTCTTGTTTATAAGCGACACATTTCTTTTAAGCTGCACTTGCTTATAAACTGCACTTGTCTATAAGATACACTTGTTTATAAGATGCACTTGTTTTTAAATAGCGCTTGTTCGTAGGCCGCACTTGTTAATAGGCTACGCTGTACATAGGACGCACTTGTTTATAGGCCGCGCTGTAAATAGGACGCACTTGTTTATAGGCCTCGCTATATAGGATGCGCTTGTTTATAAGCTGCACTGGCTGTAGGACGCACTTGTTTATTAGATGCACGTGTTTATAAACTTGGCTTGTTTTTAAATAGCGTTTGTTTGTAGGCCGCACTTGTTTATAGGCTACGCTGTACATAGGACTCACTGGTTTATAGACCGCGCTGTAAATAGGACGCACTTGTATATAGGCCTCGCTATATAGGATGCGCTTGTTTATAAGCTGCGCTTATTTTTAATCTATCCCGATAATAAGCCGTACTTACCAGTTTCTGAAATCAACGTGAAGATATTCACTTTTAAAAGACTGACATCTCCTCTACTTTAGAGAAGTACTGACAGTTAATATTTAGAGAACGTAAAAATTCTTTTGAGAGTGGAACAATGTCAAAATTCTCCATTGTCACATCATCAAGGGATATATATCCATCGCCTATGGTTTTGTTATAAGAAACAGTAACAGCATCAACTTTACCTCATAACAGCATAGTTCTTACTAGTGCGATAGCTTGTGACACCACAGACCTCGAATAATGTAATAAGCACGCCAAAAATATGCCGCCCTTATATATTTGCTCAAAAATTATTCTCAGCTGCAGCTTATGATCAAAGAGTAGGGGTGCCTTTATCCTCATACGTTACTACCTAACAGGCATATGGTGGGACACTTTTGTTGCAAGAACCTATAGCGGTTTATACGTGTTACATAGTTGTTTATGAGTGACTTTTTCTGAACTGCAGACTGTATCTGACTTATCTTTATACAGAAAAGTATTGGCAACATCTATTTCAGTTGCTACATGGATAATAATCGAATATGACCAGAAGCAAATGTTTAACTCAATAAACCAAATCAATTCTAATGTCATGTGTCCTACCACCTTTAGATAGAAATCACATGAACACAGCTTAGCTGATAATACATTCACTACGAAAGAGATGGACAGAAAATTAAAAGAAATCTAGAATGTATGTTTAGTTTAACTAATGAGATGAGATCAATCCTTCATTTAGGAAACGAAAATATTTTTTTTTGATTAAGTCAAGTTATTGCTTGCATTGTAATGTGTTTTTCTCCTTGATGATATTTAATAAATGATTTCATTTAGTTAAATTAATCCATCTCCTTCTCCTTGCTGCTGCTCACCAGTACTAAGTTATTAAGAGATATCCAAGTAACGAAGTTCTGCTATTCTCCAGCGCAGACCTACAAAACCAACTAAATCGCCTCTATTGTCTTTCCAGGTTAACAGATACAGAGGGGAAGGGGTAAGGTACCCACTTCCCTTTTGATCGTTTGTTGCTCCGTGTCAAGCAACTAGAAATCCAGTGTTACCTTTTGCATTACATCGCAGACAGTTTCGATTGGATCGTTCCGTATAGTTCTTTATAGATTACCAAAAGAAACAACTTTTGATCTATTTAAAGTGTCGAGGCAAGGAAACGGTTTGGAAGTACTAAAAGACAGTACTTAGTAACATCCACGATACTAAGTTAACTTTGATGTTGTAGGTAGATAATAGGGAGTAAAGAGAGAAGGTAAGTGATAGCCCTTTAGGAGGGAAAGTAAGTACTGTACACACAATTTAGCCAGTTCAAAACAAGAGCTTCAGTTCTTAAAACATAAAGATATAAAAATGGTTATGATGAAATTGGGGCTCCTGTAAGTTCTTTCTGTTCATACCTTGTCATACCCATAACCACTTTTTCGTCCTCAAAGTATTTCAACTCGTGGTTACAATTTACGCCAAGAGGATATGTGCCTAAAGGTTAAAACTACCCATTTTGTAACTCCTTCTCTGATAAAAAGGAGGAAAGGAACTTTTAGGCTCTATAAGAGGCACAATGTTTTTATCCATAATCACAATTCCATGTGAATGAAGTAACGGAAGTACAAATATACAAAATATATCATATAATGCTTACCCTTAACTTTTCTCCATTCAATTTCATACCCTAAACCCATTAGATACAAAGAATACTACTTCCAGCAACCTACCGGTAAAATTAACTTTTCCAGAGGACCTCGGATCCAACTCTTCAATTAAGCTGTCGACCTCTTCATCTGTTAGCTTGGCGCCATCAAGAGAGCCAAGAACTTGTTTTAAGTCATCTGCACTGATACACCCACTGTTGTTCTTGTCGAAAATCTTGAAGGCTGCCTTGTGTTCCTCTTCCTCACCTCCCTCGTCTCCTCCTAAGAACTTGGCCATCATTTCACAGAATTGGTCGAAGTCAAGCTCTCCCTTTCCTTTAAAATAATGTTGAGATCAAACGTATTTTCTAAATTTTCTTTATAATATTCTATAATCCTTAAAACACAAAGTCTTATCACGGAGGGAATCTCCTAACTGTGCACAGTCCATTTCAAATCAACTATGGCTTAGCCACTAAGAGGCAGTGCGCAAAAAGAGTATATATGTTGAGTTGTGGAGGCAGCATGTGCTACATCGTGGCATCGTTATCATTTAAAATTTGTTTTAGTATCTACTCAGAAAATAGGTAAAGCAGAATTTCTTACGTAATTACGATTCCTATGTAGTTGTGCAAGGCTATATGAAGGTGTCACAAAATGACAAATTTGCTGGCGCTCTAATAACAATCGATACTTTAGGCGCCCGCAGTCTAAAGTAACTGATTTGAAATAACTTATAAGATTTCAACAAATGATATCACCCTGGAATACACTCCGCTACAGCTGTTTTATCTCTTGATTTTGGTCCTAGAGTAAAAAGGGTACTTTTGTGATTGATGTACAATCCAAAACCCTTGTTTCGTTTGCTTTCCTTGCTCTTGCTATTAGTCTATCAAACATAATGTCATCCTTAAATAGATGAAGGCGAATATCGCACATTCAACAGATCATCTAAAATATCAATTTAATACGTCTAGACATGCTTTTCTTCTTTTATGACAAGGCAAACTAAAAAAATTTAGTGGTTCATATCTGGTCTAACAGATCAGTTTTAAAGCACATGAAGGGTAATGTAACAAAGACAAAATTAAAGGTAAAAACAAGTGAGACATTACAAACCTATAAAAGGTGTAAACGCGTGTCTTAAAAACATTCTTAACAATAAAGAGAAACAAAGAGAAGAAGTATAGCAGATTAAACTTGCTCATTAAAAGATCTATACATAGCAACAAAATGTAAGGTGCATATATAGCAACAGTAGAAAATATAACATCCTTGGCAGATGACAGCAAAAAGAGATTTAAGGAACAATCAAATCAAAGAATTACAAAAATTGGGAGAGGAAGTTAACAACGATGTCATTTTAAAAATATGTATACAAATAAACTTCCATGGGAATTGTTGACAAGAGAAAAACGAAAATATATGATTTGAAACAAAGATCAAAGGAAAAGAAGCAAATGTCCTACCTTCCTTATCAATATCACTGATCATTTCTTTGACTTCATCTTCTGTTGGGTTCTGGCCCAGCTTTTTCATTACGGTTCTGATTTCACTAACTGTGACTGTTCCATCTCCATCGCGATCAAAAAGGGCGAATGTTTCCCTGAATTCTAAAGTGGAAGAATTATAGCATCATTTTAAACTGGACAGCATTTCATATTTGTATGGCTTGGTACCCAGTCTCCGCTTGTATTGGTACTCTGACAATTTCTTTTTAGTGATAACATGTTTTAGGAAGGTAAACTAGAAATTACATGTAAAAAAATGAATAATGCTCTGGAAACGTGAGAATTCTGATTGGCTACCTTGTAAAACACAGTTGGGCATATAATTTCGTTGATCCCCCTTCGGTTATTTTCTAACGAATGTACTCTGAGAAGTGTTAGACGAAAAAAGCTTTTTAGTACAAAATGAATTCGCTATTTCGAGAAGTTTTATTATTCTGTACCATAAACAAACTTTTCCTTTATCCTATGTGCACATATTAACTGGTGGAAGTAGTAAGAAGAAAGTACGTGCGTATTAATAGCACGAGACAGGAGAATGATTGTGGTTTACTATCAGTTATACAAAAAGTAAAAACTGAATGAAAGCTGAAAAGGTTCCTTTATTTTCCATTGCTAATAGTCACCAGAGTAGTTACAAGTGTAAAATTATCAAGGTCGTATTTATTATAAGTGGACAATCCATACTTCGAATATCTGCTTTTGATATGAACAGTATTGATCTTTTATACAAGTATACAAAGAAGATAGATATGTTTTACAAAAACAACAACAACAACATTTCACATACCTTGAATTTGTTCCGGTGATAACTGGGCCTACGATAGCATAAAAATTTTAGCATTACTAAATGCATTTTCAGGTATCTACGACTCCATGATCACTTTCGACATGTCAGACACGCTTGAAAAGAAATAATCAGCAGAAAGTTTTGATTTGGAGCACAAATTTTCAAACTAAAGTTTTACATGTTGCTAGGTTACTCTTAGTTGTTATGCAATTTTACGATTTAGCACATTCCTTTGTGCTTATCGTTTAAATAAAGTGTTTTCAAACTGTCACAGTTTACTTGAGATTGTTGTTAGACATTAAACGCAAGCATTGAATCCCTGTGGTATTGTGTTTAAATGCGTATATCTGTGACTTTTCTTAACAAGCTCTTATAGAGTAGTTTCTAAAAAAGACTGGATCGAGCAATCCCATTGTTTCTGACAGCGAAAAAGTATGGTCACGAATACTACCCCCTTAAAGATAAAATTAGGTGGGGAAGTCTGCAGTATTACGTGATGTTGCCTATCAGCTTGTTTGATGAGGACGAAAGTAGCGTTCAAGGACTGACCTCACTTTGAGACGGAAGATGCTTGATCCAGTATTTTTTGAAGATCAGTGGGTACTTCTGAACAACATCGCTCCTCAACTCAGTGTGGTTGTGCTCTACTTGAATTAAATGATGAATCCTCCGTCGAAGGCAGTTAGCAAAGATTATGGCTAGCTCAACAAGTTTCACATATAGATTGAGTATGAGTAAATCAAACCATTCCATATTAACGACGGTCGATGATATTTGATCTCTAGCGACCCAAGACGTAAGAATTCTTAAAACTATTCGATATATTTTAAAAGCTTAAGTAGTACTTAAAATTTCTATCTTGACAATAAATCTTTATTTCGAGGGAAAGTTCTTCAAATTTTAAATATTTAGTATTGTTTCTCGAAATTTTGTTCAATAATTTCCCATCTTTTACACCAAGTTTGCCACTTTAACATTTCCGCAACTATCGCTCTAAAGTTTTTGTAGACATCGGCAAAATTAGTTGTTGCTATACTGTTTATACAAATCTTCCTCATTTGTGGCTGAAAATGTTGTTTCAAGCAATCAAATAATGATAACTAATTGATTCCCTGAGGAAAAGTTATTCCATACGTAATAAACGAACTTCATGTTTAGAAATATTCATCAGATGTTTCAAACCGAGGCCAATGCCATTTAACACATATTATTGGCAAATAACTTGTTGAAAAATTCTTTCAAAAGGGCTTCCATTTTCCTATTTAGTAATCATTTTTCAAACGTAAAAGAAGTCACCAATTGTCTGTTATGACTACTTTATTGAAATTATAACAATCCTGACTAATTCAAAGCTACGGTGGAGGAAGAATGGTGACGTTATCATAAGCACATACAAAATAACATTGTAATGGATGGATGAATAGATATATTACAGACTAAGAATTAGGATGAGGTGTTTCAGAAGAATCTTGAGAATTGGTTGGAGGGAGAGAAAAATCAATGACTGTGTACTTCAAAAAATTGGCAAAACTACTCTAATAAACAGCTTAAAAAAGGAACATGTCTTTCATTTGGCACGTAGCGAGAAGCAAGGGACTCGGAAACGTCATCCTATCAGGCATGGTTAGTGGAACGCGAAGACAAGGAAGACCACGACGAAAGCTGGAAAATGACATCCTAGAAATTGCGAGAATGTCGATGGCTGGAGGACAGGAATTGTTGGCGTAGGACCATTGCGGGTGCCACGGCGGGTCAGCCATGACTCTTCCGTCGATGATGATGATGAAGATTTAGGATAACGTCTGCCAAGCCATAACTCGTTTTGGAAATTTATTGTTTTAAGTGGACTATTTTAAATCTGGACAGATACTAGTGAAGTAGAAATGCACGTCATCGATGGGATTCGAACCCGTGACGCTCGCATTCGAGGAGTGTGCTCCACTAACTGAGCTAAGTTAGCCTACCTGATAACATTCTATTTCTCTAGCTGTCACGTAAGCTTCCAATACTACACCAAGCATCCAATGCGCCATTGAACCGTCTTCGTATACCAATAAACAAATAATTTTCATATTCCAATAAATAAATTTCCAGGTCATATACAGGGCGAGGCATAAATGTTCAGCATTTAACCCACTAAAGCAGAAAGATGATGATTCTTGCGAAAAGTACTGCGTTGTAGGCAATGAATATGAGAATCAGACTACTGAAATCTTGGAATAAGGTGTACATTTACTATTTTGTGCGCAACGTTACAGGTATATAGAAAGTTTGACTTTGTTGTTACAAGTCTATTACAAGATTTAATCTCCCCTATTCCTGCTCTTCAGTATCAAAGAAAAACATTTTAAAACCACGCCGTAGCTTTCCGTCTAACAATGTCATTCGGGAGTACACTCTACAGGAAAGCAACAACAGAAGTACCAATTACACAGCGTATTGCTTTGCTGCGAGAAGGGTTTTTTTGAATTTCTGGTATCACATGTTAAAAAATTCAATATCCACGCCTACTCTAACCCCTTTACATAATCAATTGTTCTGCCCATATTTGGCCTATACAAAACAGGTGTTGCCCACAATCAAATGGTCTGGTTAAGGGATTTCCGAGCTGACGAGGTTTACAATAAAACAGATTTTGATACACATGATTGCATATAATGATGAAAACGTGAATAATTTGATATGATGATAAGCGATTCGATAGCCTCACCTTCTACATATGTCGGAGACGAAACAAGTAACATGTATTCTGATTAGAAAATACATAAATACTCTGAGCAAAAATTGAACTGTTATGTCATTGAAAAATAATTTCGAGATGTCAAAGAATCATGCCGTAGGAAACATACGCAGATTCTTATGTTCGTGATAATTTTTAAAATACCCAGAGTTTGAGATTTCAGCTTGCTTCACCCTAGAGCGAGCCTATATTGTCTCTGATGGGCAACAGAGTATGGATCCCTTCTGAGGAAGTGAAAGATACCAGTGAAATAGTTGACAAATTCACTCTGGGGCAAACCACGGGTGATCTTGATATCCTACTGTAGTTTTAAAAAACAACTGCATGTGCACCTCTAGAAACATCTCCTTTCTCTTCAATCTGCTTCACTTTAAACTAGGTTCCTTACAAGTTACTAGCAAACAGATGTGACCAGCGTTCTTCATCAAATTGTTCTAGCTAAATGAATAAAATGATGCTAAGTGACAAAGCCTGAAGACAGCAAGACCAAATCTGTCTAACAGCAGTGAAACTTGGTTTTCTTCGCATAAATTCTAGTCTTAAGCAAGTGATGCCTTTATAGCTCATTACCCTTTAATAAGATGCATTAAAACAGCAACATTCATACCCCTGTGAAGCAAGCATCTTCTGGTATGATGGACATACAGAACACCATCAACCAACGACCTACGTTCTCGACAATAGTTGCTTTCTCCCATATTCGTAAACAACGGAAATTCCGTCACAACAGCCCTTATCTTAGTTATATACAAACTCAGATGTGTACTTACCGACATTTTTGATGACAATTTATAGTTTCAACTAACAGATGTTGTCTGTACCAACTCGAATAAAGCAAAGGCAATGGAGGCTAAAGCAAAATCTGTATAATAGGTGAAGAGATTTGTCCTGACTAGTGGTCCATATCTAAGCTTTCGAGCTGCAAATCTTTTCAAATCTGCCAGGGGGAGTTAAAATCTAATGTCTTTTGTAAAAACATTTGTGTCTACTACATTGAAAAGATGACCAGCACACCTATAGAGAACAAGCCTTTTGTTTGCCTATTCTTGTCAAACAAGTCACCCCAGATGGTTTGTTATAACCCGCTTTCAGTCTGACAATCACTTTCTTCGCGACCTTGAACCATAGTATTGTTCCTCTCATTTCTCGCTTATTGCACACTGTGCAGTCTGATAGCAAATATCGATACGACTCTTCTCTGGTTTTACAATTGTAAGGGACTGCAAGGTCAGAAAAGGAGCAACTTAGCTATTCCGTCTTTCCAAATTGATAGTCAGGATCTGCTCCCCCCGTCAAAATTTTTTATTTGCGATTCAGTTTCAATAACAGATACAGCGTTTCCATTTCTCTTATCTTCAAGTTCGTAAACAAGGACTAACTCCGGTCAGGTGTTAAACATCCCCATGCATGTCGTGACGTAACAGTTCCAGTCAGTGCCAAATGAAAGAAACAAGAGATGTAGTGGGTGGCATAGGTAACTTGCAGAGTGCAAATTACCTTACTTGTAAAGAAAGACTGTAATTTACTCTATTTTCCAACCCAAATGTTTTCAGTTCACGATGGTGTACATATCAAAAAGCCATTGAAGGAATGTCCCTATTCTACGGAAGAATTAATACTGTAGCACAGAGCTTTTAGGTTTTTTTGTATTTCCAATGAGATTCATCCATTAAGTACGAAAAGAAAGTACTTTGTGTTATTTTCTAAATGGGGTAGTAACAAAAGGAACTGTAAATTGATTCCACATTTAAAATGAAATCTATCCCAATAGTTCAAACACCTTCTGCCGCGACAGATGCTATGAGCTGTTTTCCGAGGTTTCTTTTCATATAAGATGGACTTTAATTTACTTAGTGCCGAATACATTACGTGATCAAGAGTAGCTAAGTTTCTCATGTTTATCATCATTCTTGTCACCATCATCATCCTACTTTTTCATCAGCATCATCATTATTATCATCATTACCATCATCTCTATCATCATCGTCCTTCCCATTATCATCGTTATCATAATTATCATCATTGTCATTACCATCATTATCACTATTGTCATCAAACTCATAATCTTTTTGCACTGTCACATCATAAACAGAAATTTAAATATGCAACACACATTTAGGTAGTCATGTTTGTGATAACATCACATTTTAAATCCGTTACTTCTATTCTCCACTTTTCTGAATTGTCCATGTTTTAAATGTATACTTCATCATGGACCATACATAAAACTTTAGCACTCTACTGTCTTCTTAGCTACTGTCACATTCTTAACTTTCATGCAGCACACCAGGTCCACTTTGGTATTTTCAATTTTGATGAAGGAGAAGAAACTGGTTCCACAGGTGAGAAATAAAATTGGTCGCATTTCTTATACTGTTGTGCTTTTCCAATCCAGATCAAGGTACCTCCATCGACTGCCATTTAGCTCTTTAAAAAACTTGGTTTTTATTTAGCTTCTCTGAACTCTCGGACTATGTCATGTTTATTGAATATTAACAATCTATCATTCTGTACATAAAATACAACGTGTGACATTCTCTTTATTGCCACCACAGACTACTGTTCTCACTGTAAGGAGTATAGAAACTGTATGAAAACTACATAGTTCTTATTGGATAAAAATATAGAATTTGTACCGTAGTGATGCAAAGACCTTGCAGAAAACAACAATACTTGTGTAACTGTCTGTGCGTTCTCCCTCGTTTTTTTACTATGTAGACAAAATTACACTTATCATCACTACCACAGTATTTCATTTTGTTTCAGAGAAGGAGTGGGATGTCCTGCACAAAAACAATAGCAATTGTTGTAGGAGCACCACCTCAAGAATTCTACAGGTTTTGAGTTTGCATTTACTTTGCAATTTCTTCTCCTTTCTCCTTTTAGGTCCCCCACCTACAATTTCCCCTCTATCAAGTGGGGCATGCAGCATATGGGGTACTTTTCCAGACACCCACCACCGCCTCATTCAGAGACAGAATCCCCCCACCTTTTCCACAGGGTTAGGGTTAGGGTTAGGGTTAGGGCTAGGGTTAGGATTAGGATTAGGAGTAGGGTTAGGGTTGGGATTACGGCTAGGGCTAGTGTTCGGGTTAGGTGATGGAGTTATCTTTTACAGTGCAATTTTGAACAATAGGGGTGGGGGTATCTGGGAAAGCACTGCATATGGTCCACTGATTCCCCTTTTGGGCTCGGAAAGGTCTCTAGTGACTTGTTTAAATAGTTCTTGCTGTAAGTGTTAATGATGAACGTACACATAAAGAACATTTAGAAGTAGTCAGTCTCATTTAAGAACAGTGAGGAGGAGATGACGGTCTCCTTCAGGAGCATATGAGGTACGTGTGAATGACAGACAATAGACAGAAATATTCTCGCAAAGCTAATCAGAGGAATTACGAGAGGAAACGAAGCTACGACTAATAACTTGGAAGTAAACGTAATGGATCTTTGTCGACGATAGGACATAGCAAAAGCAAATTGTGTAAAGACCTGAAGAAACATAAAAATGATGCCTCTAAGTCAGTAAGGGAAGCTTTTTCACCTGAATAAAACAGAAGTATTCGCACATATGTCTCTTAGAGGTCACCGGAAATGCTTTTTCATGTTCTAGTAACCTGCTCTACGAACAACCTTCGAAACTTAGTTTCTCATAAGTGCTGGGAGGCTGCGATAATGTATGTGAATGCAAGTACTTCTCTCTCAACCTATGGGACTTTCACTGGCTGCCTTTTTCTCTCCAACTTCTATTGATCACTGCCATCGCAACTTAAGCAGTTTGTATTTAACAGGCAATCCAAGAGGTTTATCTATCGCTTAAATACTGGACAATAAAAGTTCGAAGACTTTTAGTTTCTTAGCATCGGGTAAAAGAATTCCCTACCTGATCAAATCAGGAACATTATAATCTTAAACAAAGTAAAGAACCATTTAGACATTAAGGCTTATTGAATATAATTTTGAGATTTTTTGTTTAAAAAAATGTTGATTTTTCAGTGTCCAAGATATGGGGCTCGCACCTTTAAAACGCATGGAGCTTGCCAAGCAGAAGAAATTCATTCTTATCAAAATAGTCATCATTCTCACGTTAATTACTTTGTTTGTTTTCTTTTTTATTGTTTTTTATCCTATTGTGTTGATCTTGGTTTATAACTATGTATATTTGTATATAGTTTTGCATAACTTTGCTTTGACATTTCATTTCCACTTCGTAATTTTCTTACTCTCCCTACTGTTTTTTCTCGATTGACAAGAATGAGAACGTTAGTAGGTTAGGGCTTGTAAACTGATAAAAAGGAAATAATGCTATTAAGGTTTATTTATCATCATTATTGTCATTATCATCATCATAATTATTATCTTGTTTTTAGAATCTCATGATACTCCAAAGTTAGTTCATGGTACAAAAGAATAAAACTGCACCAAACAGCGAAAACCTACTGAAGAGCTTTTTTCCTCTGACACTCCTCAGACTACAAAATCGTCAGAATTGAAATTGAGAAGAAAATCAACAGAACTTAACCCAACTATGTTTTAGAAGTAGCCAATCAGAAATCTGATTGCCATATTGTTGCCATGTTGTTTTTACCCAAAAAAGTGTTTGCAGATCTGAATGGCTACCCGAAAAAACCCAATAAAAAGACAAGTACTTTTTGTCTCCAAAGCAATGGCGTCAGAACTTTGAGGTTAGTTGATCTAATTAAACAGTATGTTTCGTCCTGTATTTGCCAAGCATAACGCCAAAAGCACTGCTAAGCAATGTCACTCTGCCATAGGGCATTACTTTTACGAAAACCCAGACGGTGTGAAATTGTATACGTATGACCGCTTCCGTATAATTGGTAAAGCGATATTTGCTTTTCACCTAGCCGTTTTGGAATCCGTCCACATCAATGACCGACGGGAGATCTAAGCTAAAGATCGGCAGTTAATTAAAGATCAGAGAGAAATTGAAGCCTCTTTGTTCTGAATTCGCAAACCCTGCAGCACGTTGTATCAGGTAATTAAGCTTCTCCGGATGAAGTATAGGAGGACCCTTGTCTTATGAATGTAAAAATTCAGCTCATTTATCTTTAACATGTTAGTAATAGAGCATAGCGATATAAGAACGCCAAAGTTCAGTACCTATGGAAAATAAGGTAGCAAGGTTACATTTGGAGTGGGGGGAGGGGTGGAGAAGGTTCCAAGGTCGACCTGGTTTGTTTCATGGAAGTCAAGAATGCGGCATTAGATAAGTAGAGGGCTAAAGTTTTATGTATGGTTCATAATGAGGCATAAATGTAAAACACAGACAATTTAGAGAAGTGGAGAACAGAAGTAATGGCTTAAAAATATGATTTAAATGGAAAATGTTAAATTTTCCCACACGCGGGGTGAAGACGTATTGTTGAAGCTGAGAACATCATGAGAGTTAACGATGACTCTGAAGAGACAACAGTAACAGTTGCTCTTAGAGAGAGAATTGAAATGAAAATAATTGAATGACTGATGCAAGGAAGAAAAGGAATAAGAAACCACAGGATGAAATTCATGAAAAGGACAGCAAGTTAAGTATTACTTGTAAGAAAAAGTTGCATTTTTTTGTCAGAGGGCCTTTACTATTAGTCATGCAATTTTACAATCAGTTTAATCTTCCATTCCTTGACATGCTCCTATCTTCATCAACAATATGGGGTACGAATCATTACTGTGGAAAATTAGTTACGTTCAGATCGAGGCCGTTGCACTATGCCATCAGTTATTGTTTATTAGAAGGAAAAATATTAATTTTCATTGATTTAGTTGCTTGCGGTATTCTTTGTAATTATTCTCAATCAGGAAGAATAATCAGCAGGCTTGAAAAGGTGTTTGACAGAGTGGTGTGTTGAGTCATTAACAGACACATTTTTTGTAATTGGACTGCATCTAGCAAGGAATTTTCTTATGCGACTTTTGTTAGAACTTGCCACGACGTGTTTAGAGATGAAAATTTTGTAGATACAAAATTAAATGTAAATCCTCGCCTTACTTTGTGAATTTATGATTTCGATCGGATTTTTAATCCTTGATTTTGAGTCATTAATTGTTACAAAAGATAAAAATTGCGTTGATTGAAAGATTTATAACTGGAGAACGTCTAATGAGACACTTTATAGCCATGATCTGAAGCAGTTATACATGTTTCATCAGAAAGTTCCAAGTTTGTACCGCAAGCGAACATTTACCTTTCATTTCACCTTCTAATCTACTATCATGATTTACCAAAAGGTATTATTAGTAAATTTTCAGAGCTCGCAAAAATTATGGGTGTCATTTTAAAGAATATTAATACTTTAAGGGAAGAAACTTTAGCAAAGATAGAGGTTCACAATTATCGCATTCTTCAGCTAATTTCATGAAAGTTTCTCCCTTTGCTAGTAGAAATGAAAATATTGAGAAATTTGCCGCCTGACAAATTGCTTAGAATTAAAAATTCACGAACGTTTTCCCTCTCCAAAAATGTCAATTTTTACTCGTGATTTTACATCATTAACTAGCGGGTGAATATGGTAATAAATAACAATCTGTCCTTCAAGAGGAAGCCTTGTTATACACACATCAATAGCTAAACCTCGATTACCATGGTTTCACTATAGTCCGTCCTTTTCGTTTTGGCGCTGACGACATGAAACAAGTCTGTTAGAAGTGTCAAAATTGTTTTGAAAATGTCTTTTCAATCTGAAGATATTTTTTTTCCAGTCACACATAAAAATTTTGAGTTTACAGTGAAAGTTTCAAACATAAAACAAAACGTAAATCCTTGTAGGTTTTGTCCTGCATTTAACTGAGGCATCCTTAAGACATAAAAAGTTATGGTATACAGCACGTCCAAAGATTTGAACATGCTTTTAGTCCTTTTTCTTGCACAAGGAAACTTCCTCTCTTTGACAGATTCTGCTTGTCTATGTAACGCCTCTCTCAACTAAGCAACCTCTTCGTAAGTACGTTTCGAAGGTAAGCATTGAAGTTGCTTAATCGATCATTTAAAGTGCACTTTTGCTACCTTCCATAGGAAAACGTTGTCAAGGAAAGATTTCAGTAAGTAAGGAATGATTTCACTCATATAAACGTAAATATATTCTTGTCTTTTACCATTAATACAAAAAAGAACAAGAGTTCAAGAAGTATTGTATCCCAAAATCACACAAAGAAAAACGTTTAATATTCAATAGAAATATCGACACCAGTTGATAACCCAGTTTTACTAAATGCACACCTAGCTACTACTGATTTACAACAGTGACCAAAAACCAGAGGCTACAACAAGCCTGAAATTATTCTTAATGGTGCTACAGGGTACCTGCTATTGGAGTGTAGATATTACCTGTGAGTGTTTTAAACTTCTAAACAAGAGTTATTGGAATTACACTTAAAGGTTTCTATGTGCACCCACACACCATGATCATTAAGTTAAATGTGAGGTTGCTTAAGCTGCAGATGATCATACAATGATTATCGACAAAGTTTATCAACAAAGGTCTAAGTTTAACCCAACACAGACTTGGATAGTGAAGCCATATAAACCAACAATCCTATATCGTTCCTAATATCTCACAAACGACCTGGCCAACTTTAGAAACTCTGATTTTCCTCATATTTATTCTGGAATATTTCACAAAAAAGTTTATGCAAAAAATATTGCTGTTGCTAATGTCATAAATAACTCGAAACAAGACTGAACGCCTACTGATAAAATCACTTGAAAATATCTGTTTTCAGATACAGATTAAGTAAACAGCATTAAAGTTCTATGTTTATCATCTCTTCCAAATAAAAAAAATTCAGCTTTTAGAGTCAACGGTGTTCTACCGATGGATTTTGAATGGTGTTTAGGTACTCATGGTTTTGAGATACCATTGATTCCAGTGCAAAAAAATATATTCTTTTATGGCTAATAGATGAATTAACAATCTTACTAATTTTCATATCTAAGTGACAAATAGTCACAGAGTTATTATCATTGATATAGCCATGGTCCTACTAGACCCCTTCCAAGTCCTAGGAATTGCAAAGGAAGACAACCTGGGTCGGGTTAAGCTGTATTGATGTAAGACTTATGCTATTACGCTAGCCATTTCCGGTGGTGCAATGCTAAAACTTTGAGTCTTTTACTTTCTTTCAGCTTCATGCCCGATCGGAACCTCGTGGGCGATTGTTAAAAGTACTCAAGCACTTTCGAATAAAGCAGGATAATTGCAACATAAACTTCCCTTGCTTAAAGCATGTACTGAATATGTTATCCTTCTACTTTTTAATCTTTCTAACTCTAGACATTTGATACAATGACATAACAAAGCGCTTTTGTCATCTAGTCAGCCTAAAGTATTTGTTTAGCATTTTAACTCTGATTAGATCTGAAACACCGGGCAAGAATTGACTTCAAAACAAAGCAATCGTGCACAGAGTCGTCAGTCGTGTTATCTTCTTGTGTGTTGAATATTCTTTAAGATTCAAAGTTTCATAGCCATGGTCCACACAAACTGCTGCTACGGTAGGTGTGTCAGTGACTCAAGACCCTTTGATCGGGATGAAATGAAAGAAGGGGTTTTTTCATCGCTTTTCCAAAGCCAGGAAGAAATCGACAGAAATATCAGCGCTGGGTTAGAGCTTATTCTCGTGATGGTTGTACGAAGCTGAATGTCAACCAACACACCTATATTTGCAGTCTGCATTTTACGGAGGAAAAGAACCAACTCAGAAATATCCTAACCCTACCCAGCAAATTTTGTGGTTTCTCAGATAAGTTTGTTGGCAGTTACTTTATTTTTGTTAAAGAGCTTTCTGCAGTGGTGGAACCTTATTGAAACTCGCCACAGCCGATCTGCTGTGTGTGTTTGTGAAATTTCCTGCTGAGATAGTCACAAGTATCTGTATACATTAAATTTACTGTGTAGAGAATCCCTCTCTCCGTTATTTGTTCATCAATACATTACTTGTTTCACTCTTGCCCTTTACTGCTGTGGTATTTAATATCAATGGAGGAATTGCTCTGCTTCTGAATGTCATTAGTTTATACTTAACTCAGTAACCAAGAGACATTTAATATTGTTGGGCAGCTGAAACGCTCACCGCGGCCTTCTGTTTCTCCTATCTTTTTAATTTTGACTAAAAGATTCCCCAAAAGAAGTCGATCGCCTACAGAGCAGTCTCAACCTCTAACTAAGAGTAAGAAGCTGAAGATAGCTGCTAGCTTATCGATCTTAGTTCCTGTGAGTGTGGACACTCCTTCTGTCAGTTCGACAGCAGAAGGCAACGCAGGTATCATACACGTGGAGGTGAAACATTAAAAAGGTACACAGACTGTATCTACCGGCAAACGACATAGTTAGCACAACAGCTTCTACCTTACCCGGTCAAATCGCCTTTGGTGTTGCGTCATCTGTGATGTGACGTCACACCACAATAAATGAGTTTATGCTATTACAACTTCTTGACGCGACGAAAGGACGAAATAATTCCTATCTCTACATACTCTTTCGACTAAGACATTGATGAGAACATTAAATTTTCTCTTGACAGACTTTACTGGTGGACACTACAGCCCACACAACAAAACAGATATATCTTTGGACCTATACCATCGAAGGTTCGTTCCAACGTTTCTATAACCCACTCTGTCCACATGAAAGTTTTCCCTCCGACAAGAGATATATGGAGTTCAAGAACTTAGTTGCCTTCGAACGTTTGATAATCAGGCAAGTTATCCTTTCTCTCCTGAGAGAAATATAAGCAGGATAGAAATAACAGTTGTTTCAGTAGTTCCTACTTCCCCGGACTTGTGTTTGGACATATTTCGAGAGAACTAGCAGTTTATTTCATCTCACGAGCATCATTCGGACGAATTCTGAAAAAAGGACAAGAGTAAATAAGTGATAAATAGGCATGTTAAAATGAAGACATATGACCAACTGAACATTAATGGAGCAAATTAAAAATATAGTACAGTCATGTCTAAGTATACACTGTGTTTGTCATGGAGAAGATATTGCAAAAAACTTAGTGATATGGAAGACTGGGAAACCAAAAGCAGGAAGAGGATGAACAGCATTTGTTGATATCAGGGTGCTAAAGAATTACGTTAGCCGGTTCCGGTGGTGCTAAAACTTTGACAAGGGAGCCTTTACAGTAGAATCTGATTTTTAAGGACTCCCAATTTATTCCTTGGAAAAATTGAGGCCACACCTTGGTGTTCAGATTTGCTTAAATCGGCTCTGATTGGCTATGATTGACCAATAGACTGCAATGTTAGAATTGACGTGAAGCAGCTATTCTCTAAGTTGAATTAGGGGAAGCAAACACTACATGATATATACTAATAAACTACTACTTTTACTAAAATGGATCACAGAAAAGGAGCCTGAGCAGCTCTAGGACTACAACACTGGTGATAGCTAACAGGAAGCTCCTCATATTACACGCAAGATAACTAAATAGAATATGACATGTGAACTCAAATGCACGTCTAGAAGATCGATGTACCTTACCAAGCTAATAAACAAGAGACGGATACAAATGAAAAATCTTCCGCAGTGGCAGTTGTATGTTAACCATACCATATTATCTAGATGTCTAGTATAAGGGTGAAGTTAACTAACTAACTAACTAACTAACTAACTAACTAACTAATTAACTTAAACT
>JAAAKL020001702.1:0-29448 GCA_010016065.2 Carybdea cf. marsupialis auct. non (Linnaeus, 1758) | reverse complement strand
CATTGTCTCTCCAGAGAGGGACTCATCCAAACAGCATCCAATATAAGTAACTGTCAAATGTTGCTTAATCTTAGTTTTGTCCCCTGTTATGTTACAAGAATTTTGGAGTCTACAATTTTCTCTCTTGAAGAGAATACATGTTGTTTTATCGTTTTCGAGGTAAAAACTTAACTTGTTTGCTAGAAGCCAATCATAAAGGTAGTTCAAGTTCCTATCTAAGTCCATTTTGTCGATGTTTTTACACCTGATAATAAACATGAGTCGTCTGCACATAGAACGAAATCACGATCAATCGCACGGACCATATCGCGTACATCCAAAAGAAAAATGAGTGGTCCGAGAGTTGATCCCCGCGGGACTCCAAATGACAGACTACCAGGGTCTGAGTATTTCTTCCCAGCATTGACTACAAACGTTCGGTTTTGGAGATAAGACTTAAACCATAATGCTGCTGATTTGCTAAAACCAAGGGCAGGTCAATTTATCGAAGAGAATTTCATGGTCAGTGGTATCAAATGCTCTTTGAAGATCGATTAAGACCATACCTGTTAGCTGTCCGGCCTCAAGGCCCTGCAGAATTGTATTATAAACGTAAGATAAACAAGTCTTTATTGAGTGGTTTGCACGAAAACCGGTCTTGTATTTATACCATATATAGTTTTCGGCTAAGAACTTTGTTACCTGACTATGGATAAATATATTTTAAATCTTTGATAGCTGTGCAAGCAGAGAGCTCGGTCGACAGTTGTTAGCCTCCTACCTGCACCCGCGTTTGTAGATAGTTTTTAGTTTTGTCTGTTTCAAATCGTAAGGGAATTTGGAAAATAAAATAGATAGATTGCAAAGATCAGTAAAAAATCCTGCTACGTTATCTAAACCTGTTGCTGTGGATAAGTTTATTTCTTCGACGAATTTTTGAATGTTGTTTATTGTGGTTATTTGCAAAGAGAATTTTTGGACTTAAAAAGTACATATTTGTAGTATTCCTTTACATCTTCTATATCGTATGGGATTTTCTTTAGCTTTTTTAGTAACTCTGTAGGTAATTGTGAGAAAAGTCTTTGAAATTGGTTTGTCGTCAGTTGATGGGATGCTTTTACTTGTTCTTGTTATGAGTTTGGATGCCGATTCATCACTCGAAGGCAATCTGAGACTTTTAAGACTCTTTCATAGATCTTCCGGATTCCCTTTTTGTTATATGTCTATGTGCATGTGTTTGAAAGCCAACCGCTGGGGTTTTTTTCAGCTATTTCGATTTTCTCAAATTTAGCAAGTAATCTGATAATTACGTCATTGTTTCACGTGACCAGACTATTGAGACTTTTAAATCTATTTGAATTTAATTATGAGGTGTATATTATACATCAATACAAAGAGGAACACAGAAGGACTTCGATGAAGAAGATACTTTCTTAATAAGTCCAAATTTAATGAGTTGGGACCACTTTAGATGATAAAACATTTAATGTAGCCAAATTTTGTGGACCAACCCATCGAAGAGTGAAGTAAAAAAAATTTCTTATGTGAATAGGGTATTGGTGAGACACTTTGATGCTACTCACATGCAATAAATCTCACACCCTCATCGTAATAAAGGTTAAGTTTCGACCTCAAAAAGTCATTCAATGAACTTTGTACTTTAGCTTTATTTTTTTATTCTAGGATGTTTACAAGCTGTGTGGGTAATATCCAAGAACCCCTCCTAATATTAATCTTTTTTTACTGATCACCCTATACTAATAAGGTTTTAAAATAACGAAAGGCACTCTCAATTGACCTCCAAACGTCGTGACTTCCAACAGTACCTGAGTTTCTTTTTAGGCGTAAAAATCACTAGTACTTTTATATTTCATTTGCCTTTAGACGTCTGGGATTTTAGTTTCTAGTCAACTTATATACAAGGCAGTTCCATGATCTATTACTGATTGTAGATAAGGTAATGTAGACGAGAATCACGTGTCTTGAGCCACGTCATGGTGTTGCGTATTGGGTAGCCGCACTTAGTAGTACAAAGAGAATAGTCAGGTATTGTACTGGCACATAAATCTATACACGAGATTTCTGCCTCGACATAATAACTAAGAATTACAAATGATACACAATAATTTCATGAACTCTCCACCTCCGAACTCCACTTTACAACTTTGTCTTCACTTAAATACTGGCTGTCAGCAGGAAGTGGTTTGGTAACAGTTGTGACCATGCGTGGACACGACACATGGTGAGTTAGCGAGGTCAGTTCCTTTCCTCGCCCCCTTATTCCTTCCCCAGCTAATGCCAGGTGCCCATTTTACTGCTAGGTTTGCAGTCAGAATTTAGATTGATCGCAGAGGATGGAGTTGAACTATCAGTCTTCTGTTTATTAGACCAGCTGTCTACCGACTGAGCTAACTCACCTCCCAAGTAAACTCATACTTAGTGATACTCCGTATTTTGTACCCAGATCTAAGATAATCACGTAAGATGTACAAAAAGCAGAGTTACTTAGCGTGCCGCCTCCATATTTTCCAGCTTTATCATGAAAGTCAAGAGACTACATGGCCTCAATGACAATGGTAACTTTCCTCACTTTCAGTAAATCTGAGCTCCTTTCAGCGAAACAATTATTTCTTGAGATATTCTGTGCTGTCTTACTTATAAACTTGCAACGATTTTTAAGCAGAAAACTCTTCAATATCAATTCGTTACGGTAATGAGGAACAATTTCTGTTTTTTCATAGCGTTTTGTCCTCCAAAACCATCTTTTAGTCAAATAGCCTTCAAAAATCATTAGACATGCCGGCAAGCTCGAGTTACAGTTGTTACCATAGCAACTAGTTCTTATCTTAATGAACATTTACCAGTTTCGGCTCCTTGTAATCCAATCTACACAAATGACGGTCTTGCTGTGACAAACATGGGTAAAATCTACTTTTTTTCACAGCACCTCGAACGAATCTTTCTCAAAACATAAAGTTAAAGAGAGTGTCATGTCGTTTGAACAACATCAATAGCCCAAAAGGTGGTGACATATGAATAACTCTTGATCTACACTGTGTTTAAAAAGGCCACGTTTCATCCATCCTAGTTCCTTCCTTTTGATCAGAAATACTAGGAGGTGATTTGGTACAAGCAACATCTTACCTTCCATTTCTTTTCGGTTGTCAGATAATAGCTATTGTTTCCAGGCAACCAGTCATAAGCCAAGATTAGTCAATGCAAAATGGAGGCGAAAAATGACACTGTGGAAGACGCATGCGTAACATCAACGTACTACTTGAACTACGACCTTATGAATTTTGGTTGTCACGTGTTTTTATTAACAAAGCAAAAGATCACTTTCTTTGCTGAGACGGGGTGTAATAACTACGTCGAAGCCTATCGGATCTACATACAGCCCTTCAAGACTTGTGGGAGGAACTATCCTCATATATTTGAGCAGTTCACCTCCAGAAACCACAATGTGCAGCGCACGGAAAGACCTGATCTGGCATTTGGACTGATTTCTCAAAAGAGCAAGAGAGGTTTTACAGGAAGGAGAGGTGTCATCGGCAATGGCGTGACGAAAAATATGGTTTACGTTGGGTCAAAACATCCATCGTGATGAAGATGTGAGTAGTGTAATGGAAACAACATTAGAAACAACAAATTGGAACTTGGCAGTAATGATTTCTTACTTGGTTTCAAGGCCACAATCTACTGATAGACGGTGAAACGCTGGTCTGCTTTAATTTAGAGCTTGTCGATGAGGAAATATTGTTTGGTATTTAATATCAGTAGTTCTGGAGAAATATGTGTCATCAAGACAGCATTGGGTGTTGGAAATGAGCGAGCAACGACAGTGCCTGAAAGTTCTGATGCTGGAAAGACCGCAAAAGGAGTTTATAGTCTAATGACCACGAGAACGCTGATAGACAGTGACGGACGCATCTAACACAATATAAATGACGTCATCAAATCATGTGATACAGTGTACAGCCTAGTTAGTTTGATTATGCCTTTGTGGATGTGACATGACGTGGTTTGAATCAATTTGGCAAAACATCCATTCTCTTGACCAGCATTTCTAACTGGATGGCATATATTTTTGAGATAAGTTTTTCAGCTCCTTCATTTATCAACAAGTAACTCGCAGAAAATACGGAGACAAGATTAGGAGGTAGTGGTAGGTGCTGATCGATCCAACATTGATCCTGCTCTGCTTGTGCATCTCCAAAGGCAGTTTTGTATCATGGGCTGAGGGTCTACCACAACATTCGGGTATGGAAAGTGCTCTGTGACACTGATATCGAACCACTTGGTTGGGGCTGGAAACTTTATAAAGGCAGCCACCATGAGTGATGTTGCTGCTGAACTTCATGAGTTACTTAGGAGTATATGATGTAGCTGCAAGGGACGATGTAAAAACACATGTTCCCCATCAAAGGATGGCTTGCAGTGTGCACTGTCGTACAATGAGTGTCATAAAATTGCATGCTTTAGTGTATCATGTACATTGATACTTTTATTCTTACCTAAGATGACATTTTACCACGTCTACAACAATACAACAAATATTAAATGTTACACAGGACATAAGTAATGTATTTAGTTGTGCTTTGCATACGTATGCACTATTTATCACCTGGCTCGAGATTCTTGGTTGTTACAAGGTAAGCAATTTACAAAGCCAAACAAAATTGTGATACTTCTAAACAGTTTCAACTTCACTGGGTTTTCATAAGATACCGTACCTTCCAATTTGTCGCATAACAATTTTTCTCCAGCAAATAAAATTTTGCAAGATACACTATTGAAAACCCTTAAAATTCTGATAGTAACAAACTATGTTGCAAATCTATCAAAATCTTTTCTGACCTGACAAAAACTTGTACAGGACTAATTGTGGCCTTCAAAGGATTTCTGTCCAAATATCATAATTTACGCCCGACTTTCCTACTCTAAATTATCTCATTTGAAGTTATAATTCACGAACTGAGCTTAATTAAAGTGGTTTCTTTAGTCCTTTTGTATATTGGTCTGAATGTGATATACTGTGGCCTATTTGGTTTTAATATTGTTTAATTGATCCATTTTAATTGTAAAAAAGTATCTAACTGACCTTCCTGAACTGTAACGCCATCTGCTTTGTAATTTCTTCAGATCATAGGGACACTGGACGGGACAGTACGGGGACACTGCACTCCCCCAAACTTCATATTTTACATCCAAAATTCGGGCACGAAATGCCACCCCTCCTTACAAGCTTGTGCTTGAGAGACAAAGGATCAAGCAACATTTGTGGAACCTGTTCATGTCAGATTAACCAGAACCGACTTAAAATCGAGATGAACTGTCTTTGACGCATGCACTCAAGCACATGAAAATGACTGCTTCAATGTCAATTACTCCTGTTAAGTGAATGCCTGGGCACTTGACCAAACTTTGGTCAAAAAATCTGTCTGAAAAAAAGCTCAAGATTAAGCTACAATCTTTCGTTAACTCTAACTCTCGTTACTTTTTGAGCCAGCAGTGGCCAGGTGGCTGGGGGGGGGGGGGGGGGGGGGTTCTTTCTGGAACAATTTAAATTTTATTGCTGTGAACGTTTGTTTACTTTCTTGGTAACTACCATACCCTGCTATCCAAAGCTATACAAAGGTAATCAAAGTTGTCAATCTAATCCTCTATCTCATAGAGACCGTACCCCTAAGTGGGCATGAGTTCCTATTATACGTCACTGCATTCAATCACGATATCAACACTTTTTATCACTGTTACACGTTCAAAAAGTAATGTCATCAGAACAAGAAGACTGAGGTCTATAGGACGTGTTTGGCGAAGGCCAGAACAACCATTTCATTACCTACTTCTATGGAAGCCAAAACACGGCAAAAGATCAAGAGGTCGCCCGTGTACAACATTAATGGAGCAAGTATACAGGGATACCAACCTAAGAAAGAATGAACTCGCAAAAGCAATGCAGAAACGGGAAGAGTGGAGGAAAATTGTCAAAGATGTCCGAGTACGCTCGGCCCTAGTATGATGATGATGTTTCACTTTCTAATGCATCTGTAGCATTTTTCACCCTTGTTATTATTAGAAAGAGTTGTTACTATGTCGAAACAGGGCTGCAATTATACCAAAGTAACTTTTTATTGATTGTACATATTCGAAGACTGGCGCATAACATAACCATTCTTCTACAATTTTCTAAATGGCACACGTGACATTGAGGAAAACACCTCATTGGCGCTAACATTTGGCGCCAAACAGAACCAGGTTTTCAAGTGCTGAACCTTACGTTGTTTTGGTCTGTCTTATCAGCAGATTCTAGAAGTTTACCAGTGGGAAACGCGACGTTAAGGCCATTTGAATTTTTAGCTAGGTTTACGCTAAACATACACGTTTTCCAAACCACTCCAATGAAATTAGGCTAACAATGTCCTACATTTAGACAGTCAACAATTTCTTGCAATCTTGTGAATTGTCGTGTTAAACATTTGGCAGATTTTTAACAGACAACGAGACTTTCGACGAAAGTAACTTCGGTAAGTACATATTTTTCTTGCTTAGGTTTTAAGTCTTCTGATCCTTCTATTCCAATGAAAGTTGCTGAATATCCTTCCAATATCAAATGGAATAGAAGTGGGACGTCTTCAATAAAATAATTATAGTTTGATTTAAGGAAACTAGTTTATAAGTCTGCAGACCCTATTTTTTGACCTCCACAGATATGGAGAGAACTCGGACTTCTCGAACCACTAAAATGTCAGAAATGTACGGGATTTTTACTATTATAAAGTTTTTGAGCTTACAAGTATTTGTGTAAATATTGAAACTTACAAACCACTGACAGCAAAGCAATAGTAAAGTAAAGTCAAAGGCGAAACTTTTGCAGAGAACATCAAACATTCTGTAAACATTACTCACTGAGCAAATACTGTAACAAAGTCAAAACTCGTTCATAAATATTTGGTGATATTATCTCAAAGATAACTAAAGAGAATACTTGCTTTTTTCTAAAGATACAAAGAGAATATTCTTCGTAATTCTTGTTAAAGGTATTTTCAAAATAATTTATCCTTAATTCTTAGCCCGAAGAGTACATGACGATCTATCGTAATGAGGGAGTGCGGCATCAACTTGTTTCAGGCCAGTCAGAAATCAGAACGGAGAAATGTGATGGTTCGCTCCGGCCACAAAGTTGAAAGGTAATTTCATATCATATCAACATAATGATTAATTAAATGTGTGCGTGAAACTTTAATAAGCAAAATTTTTGTGATATATTTTCAAATTTAACTAAAATGAAATGAAATCAATCATTATCGATATCTGAATCAGAGACCGATCTTTCGTTTGTCTTCAAACTTGATGTAGAATAATTATAAATGATCCTCTCCTGTTAGCTTTTTCATCAGTTAAGAAACAGGAAACAATAACTTATACAGTATCGATATATATATATATATATATATATATATATATGTATATATATATATATGTATATATATTTATATTTTCCGTTTCTACACCACAATTGGGTTTTATGCAAATCTTACGAGAATTACCAGGCCTCTATTCCTCAAGAATTTTATAATGATAGTCCTGGCCGTTGTACTTTAAATGTATTTACTAGTAAAATTTACTTGCTATCATAAATTTAATAAGCACGTCCGTTGTGATACATCTTTAAATTTAACTGAAGATATTAAATAAGCTTAGGTCATTTTCGATATTTGAACGGCCGACCCATGTTTCGTTTGTATTCCACTCTTTGTGTCATGTCTACATAGACTCCTCTCCCTTTGTCTTTGTTTGCTTTATAAAAAATTATTGTTTGGGCGCACTTCTGTGAACTTCACGCGGCCATTGCCGATTGTGACTTCTGGCGTAGTTCTTGCCGATGGGGTTTCACAAAACCTTGGCCTCGTATTCATATCAATTTGCATCCCTATCATGTAATATCTGCATCACACCTTAGTTTGAACAGATAATATAGAAATAGAAAAGTATGTCACCAACGGGATTTTATCCCGTAACCTACGCATTTGCGTCGAGCGCTCTGCCAACTGAGATAGCTGATCCCCAATGAAAACACGATCTATTTCTCTAGTCGCAACTTTAGACCCCAATACTCCACAGGAGTACATCAACATCCAGCTGTACGTAATTTTGGAGACCAGTCTCTCTGTGTCATGTGACTTGACTATGGATGGACTACCATCCGGCCCCCATGCTGTCCACAGCTCATTAGAAGTTGCAATTCGAATCCTATTGGTGACATACTTTTCCATTTTTCTAGTATCTATTCAAACATTTTAAATCATCTCTTGTTAAAAATATAGCTTAGTTATGGTTTTTAAGATTGCAAAAATCGTGCTCTTAAATTTAAGTTCTGCTTTGTGCTTATTTTCTCGGTAGACATATAAAGAGTACAAGTATAGTACGTGCCACCTTTTAATAAGACTTATCCTGTGATAAGTACCCTATTCCTATATTAGCCTTCCGTGGAGCTTTGCTTTTTAGTTTAGCGCGATATCATATTTAGGAATAGGGTGGTAAAACAATAAAAGTAAGTTGAAATGCTTGGTTTCTGTCCGTTTTCAGACTTTTTCTGTATACTTTCAAAACCGTGAAAGTGGGAGTAAGGAATGGTGTTCTAGAAAGTATTTTACATGAAATTTTACGTGTTGCCAATTTTATAAGTGTCTGTCTCCCTTTCACTGGAGAATATCATTCACTAGCCAAAATATATCATAATAAAGAAAGAGCAATTTTATTTTGAGGTTGAAACTTAAAATATTCGAATTTTGAAAAAATTATTGTCGTACTGAGGTTTTTTTGCTTCTTGTCTGAGTATTAGAATAATGCGACAATTGAACCAAGGTTGCAGATTTAGCATCAATGCCTCAAAGCTGAGCATGAACCAGACCAAAAGATATAATGCTTCTTGATCGCAGTGCATATCTGAAGTCCGCCAATCCTGAGTACATTCCTTGGCCTCTGTCCCAACTGCTACTTTTTGTCACTTTTCTGACAAATTTGACAACCGGTATATCAATATTTTTTCACGACTAGTATCATGTCCATACAGCCCCATTTATCCGAAGTAAAATGCAACGAAATCGGGACCTTGCTCTTGTGTTTTCACAATTCAAATTCTAAATTATACATAAGAGATAGTGGTAAAGGTGATAGTTTTGTTTAAATAGTAGGAGAATGGGTAGATAGGAAGGCAGTGGTAGAAATAAGGAAATTTGTGTCATCGGTGAAAATTAAAACTCTACAGGCAAGCTCAGAGGTTAGTGTTTGGGGCTCAGAGGAAATTACGAAAGAGAATCATGTCTGTGGTCAAAGACAGGGGATAGATGAATTTTTTTTATTGATTCATGACTTTTTCCATCGGTTTTCCAGAACGGCAAGAAAAAGAAGGACGCGCTTGACCTAATAACACTCTACAGAATTCATGTTGTTAAATGTCGATACAAACTGAGTTTTCAATCAAATGCTGCCTGAGTGCTGAGTCACTTTTAGGAACTACGGACACTGTTTTGGCTTCTGGCACCCAGTAAATTTTTTCGACCTCTGACACGTACGACGCATATAAACGCCCCCACAGTGGCTTGTGAATTAATAAACAAATAAGCTGTTTCTTATGGTAAATATTATATCTTGTGTGGTTACAGGCAACAGTATCTGGATGGAGTGAGCAACACGCCTTCTTCTCGTGTTAAATGATTTAGTGACAGCTGTTTGCTTCCAATTTTGAAAGTAGAAGGTAACATTTCCAGTCCGGGGTACTCTCGTACAGATTCGGGACTTCTTTGGTCCGTTCTATGGGTCGATAGAGATACTTGTAGCCTTGCAAAAAATCACTGCATCAATAAAACGTTCTGGGTACCTGTTTTCTATGAAACACGTTCTGATGGTGACTAATTCGTCATTAAATTTACATTTTGAACAGATTGCAAGACAGAGGCCAACCAGAGTTACATATTCAAGACCATTGCTATTGTCAAAGATTATAACACACCCCTCTTTTTCTTAATTTTACTTTCTAGGAACGTGAAGTTCAAATTCTGCTCTCATACTTTACAATCCGTAATAGAACTTTCTAGTAGATTTATTTATTTGTTTCTGCGGTTATCCATGGAAGCTTATGTTCATGTCTATGTTCATATGTTTCCAAAGGTGGATGCAAACTTGCTTGAGCAAAGATTTTCAATCTGGGCTCCGACTGAGCACATGGCCAGCCAATTGTTAATCGGGTGAAAAGTTTACTTTGCTACCAAGTTTGTATGAAAGTATTTGTAAGCGTTGGGGATACATTACCTTCCGCATCCCCCTGGCTTTATCAAAAACAACTTTCAACTAATTCGCAGCATTCTAAAGGTAACCTTAGTGATGGGATTTTCCATCACAATTTTGGAAATTAAAGTTAAGTTTACAGCATCCCTAGAGAGAAAATTACTACAAACGCTACCTAACAATGGACTAGAGAAAAAGTTGATCATGGGCCCAGCTCTACAACGCCCATGGAAAATAAAAATACTTTGTTTTGTAAAACAGCAGCTTCTCGAAAGAATGACAAAGTTCTTTGATGTCATTTGCAGTTGTTATTTGCAGCAAAGTATCAAATAAATGAAAGGAAGGGTTTGAAATGTTGGGAACAAAAGCAAATAACCGTCAGATTTCGTAGTTCTTAATATCATTAACGCAGCAATATTTCTCTTAAATTTATCATGATCATTCTCTAAAGGAAAATGAATAAGTCCAAAACTTGTCGTGTAAGAACCTTCAATCGTTATGTGAATGCACCTATTACTCTGTTCACTTGAATTTGTTTAGAACAGTGTCATACCTAATACAAGTCAGACAAATGTCATCAAGTTAATTTTCTAATAAATTGCAGTAAAATTACATTCACCTTGTCATCACATTAATACCAAGGGGCATAGAAACCCGGACAGAGCAGTGTCATACAAAATCATTTGCAAGGTTATCTAGATTGATTGAGAAACTATACTCACCAAAGGAAAAAGTAATATTTTCAGCTGCCAACGATTTCAGAATGACAAAATTATTCTTGAATAAAAGAATTGAAAAGGCTAGGATTGGACTACAGCTAGGCACAAGAGCAACGATTTTCCTTTTTACTGAAACCGGAATTGACTGACTGTTCTAGAAACATCACAAGGCTGAATTTCGGAGAGCTTAAATAAGTTATTAAATAAGTTGGTACTCCTGTAAGCGTTGCGAGCATATGTTAAACGTTGATATTAGCTTTAATTTTTCTTCTACGGAAAATTCAAAGCAGGTCAGAGCATTCTCAGTACATGCCCTTGACTTCATTCTTGGGGAAATTTCACTGGTCTAATTTTACTTGATACGGGCGCCTACGACATGTCTTATAAACATCTCAGACTGTAACATCTTGAGTCTGTCTTAGGTGAAAACTTGTATTCCTTACAATTGATTTTCTCGAATTTTTATGTACCAAGTTTCTTGACTTCGGCTGGAAATTGACACCCCTATCTTGGGCTTTCGCAGACAGAACGGCTACATGTTATAACCATCTTTAACAATTTGTAGGATAAGAGAGCGAGTTTCAAGGGACGTCTACCGTATAGCTATAACCTTATATGCTACTTTAAGGAAGGAGAAATTCAGGTGTTTCAACTTTCAAACTATTTCTTGAGAGAACTTTTATTCCCCGAAACTATTGAGGTGGATCTTCACTGCACAGTTTCTAGGACAATTGTCTGAAATGTTCACCACGATACAGACAAGAGCACATACCACTCTTTTCATTTAAAAGCGATTGTCTAAATCAGGAATTAGTTCCAATTTGCGGAGAGAGCAGCTTTCCGCCAGCTTCTTTGGTTTTTAAACTAACGTCAGAATATGTTTTCTTTGAAAAGGAAACTACATAGTGTGCGAATCAATGCATTTAACTTGCTTAAAGATTTTCCCCTGAAAAAATATCTTCGGGTCCATTCCTGCAGTGGCCAATCATCGTAAAAAACCATTGGAAATCCTCCTTGACGTTCAAAAATTTGTTTTATTATTCATAAATGTAAGAAATTTTACTACACATTTCGTAGTGAATGTAGTTCATCAAAAAGGTAAAAAGTTTTAGAGAGATTTTTATATTTTATCTATCAATTTTTCACCAGGTCACCTATTGCCATTTACACCAATAATTAATTAGGCAACAGCTAACCAATGAAAAATTATAGGATGTCATGTTCTTCTTCTCAGGGTTCATATCCTTTGAGAACGTCGGCGACCATAATTTTCCACTGCCTCTTGTTTCTTGCTAGATGGAAGATTTCCCCTACACCGATGTTGACCAGATTACTCAGAGTTTTCATGAATGTCATCCTTTGTCTTCCTCTATCTCTCTTGCCCTCTATCTTTCCTGTAAGCGTCAAGTTCTCTAATTTATCCTTCCTAATAATGTCCCCCTAAAAGGGTGAGCTGTCTCTTAGTTATGCTCATAATCAGCCTTCTCTCTGCCTGTGACATGCTTAGTACAGCTAATTTTCAGCATTCGCCGGTATAGCCACATCTTCGTTGCCTCCATCCTCCGTCGTTTCTTGAACTGGGAAGTCAATGTCCAACATTCACAATCATACAACAGAATGGGGAGAACAAAGACATCAATTAGCCTCTTTCTAGTGAATAAGCATATTTTGGTGTTGGTAATGAATCCATTTAAACTGGAAACTGCCTCCTTTGCCATTCTAATCCTTGCTTTGACTTCCTTGTCAGATCTCCCATTTTCCGTACTGATAGTGCCCACACACTTGAATTCTGAAACCTGCTTAATTGTTTCTTGTTCGATGCTTACAATGCGGCGTGAAGTTTGACTTTTCATTGCTGATAACCATGCACTCAGTTTTCTTTACATTGATGCTTAACCCCTTTTCTCTGCTGTCTGTGACGACTCTGTCTACCAGGGCTTGTAGATTTTGCTGTTGCTGATCAAGACTGCGCCGTCAGTATATCTCAGATTGTTTAGGTTGTGACCTCCCACGACACATCCCATTTCTTCTTGGATTTCATGCATCACTTTTCACTGTAGACATTGAAGAGCTCAGGAGCTAAAACACAACCCTGCCTGGCACCCCTGTCAATTTTAACGTATTTGCTGACAATTCATGCTGCTCTCACTGCTACTATTTGGCCCAAGTATAAGTTGGTTATGAGCAGGATATCCTTTCCATCCATGTTCAGTAATTGAAGTATATCTATCATATTTCCATGCTATACTTTGTCAAAGGCATTTGTATAGTCGATGAAGCAAAGGTATAGGTCTTGTTGCATTTCTACCGATCTTTCACCGAGCATTTTGAGTGTAAAAATAGCATTAGTAGTTCCTGAGTTTTCCCTAAAAGTAAATTGTTCTTGTCCAATTTTGACCCGAGTGCATCTTCGCACTCGTGCTAGCAAGAATCTCAGAATGATCTCGATCACGTGGCTCATCTAACTGATGGTTCCGTTAACCTCATAATCGAATCCTCCTGGTTTCTTTGCTACTGGCACAAAGACTGATTTGCTTAAATCTGTTGGAATTAGAGCAGTGCCATATATCTCTTTGAATAGTATTGTGACTTTTTCTATTCCAAAATCCTTAAGAGTAATGATCATCTACAAGATTATATTGTCCGTGCCGCAACTCTTCTCCCTTTTCGTATTTTTCAGTGCTTTTCTAACTTCCATCTTCTTACGCATGACTCGCTTTTACCCTCTCTCGCCTTGCTACAGCTTTCCAATTTATTCCATCCACCGATTGCTAATCTCCTCGCTGTCCATTATTACCTTTCCATTTTATGCTTTTATGCCTCCACTTTGTGTGGAAGTTTTCCTCTTTTGGGCATACTATTGATTCTTGTAAACATTTCTTTGGTGTTGACATTTCTTATCTTTCTATTTCTGCACATTCGTGATGGATCCAATCTTCCTTAGCTGCACTGCACATCTTCCTGACTTCTCCATTCTCTTTTCTGTACTCTTAACTGTTTCTCCTGAGAGCTTGTCATTTTCTCATGGCCTCACGTATCTCTTCCCTCATCCAAAGTTTTCTTGCTTTGCTTCTTCTCTGGAATTTCTTAACTTGAAGCTTCTTCCAAAAATGTCTTGAAGGTGTCCCATGTAGTATGTTCTTCTTCCCCCACACTTTCATATTTGTTTTTAACAGTCACTCTGTATCTTTTCTGAAAGGCGTTGTCTTTGGACAGGAGACCATGGTACTATCTTTTGACCTTCTTTGCTTGCCTCAATTTCTTCAACTTCAACTTCACAGTACCAATCACTTATATGTGATCACTATCACAGTCTCCACTTGGATATGATTTGGATTGCTTAATTGAGCTTTGAAAACGCTTGCCAGCTGTGAGGAAGTCGATATGGTTGTTAGTGTTTTGATCAGGGCTAATCCATGTCCTTGTTTATTTAAACCAGGTATTTGTCATAAAACTTGTCATTTTCTGTCTCCTCTCTCATTTCTTGTGCCCAGTCCATGTGAGCCCACTGTGTCTAAATCATCTTTAATGCCCACTTTGCTGTTGAAATCAGCCATGATGACACTGACTTTCTGCGATTTGCATTGTTTCAATGCAGCATTCAGCGCATCTAAAACGTTTCCACATCTACATCTAAACTATCCGACGTTGTTACATATGCCGGTATTATTATTATCAGATTGAATCGATGTCCCATTAGTTTCACCAGCAACATTCTCTCAAGTACGGCACAAAAAAGGCCCATCATTGCTTTGGATGCTTCTCGATCCAGTAAGATTCCTATTCCGTGTTGATGTGTACTACCACCAGAATAGAGAAATTTATAGTTGTCAGTTTGCAAGCTACGTGCTCTAGTCTACCTACTCTCCCAAACACCCATGATGTTTTTCCCTAGTCTTTCTCCTTCCAGCTTTATGTTGTCCATTTACCTGTCTGAAACAGTGTTTCATAACCCAATTCGTAGGGTTTTCTTGTTGTCGACAGTCGCTGAATGACGATCCAGGCTCACCTGTTGAGCATGAGGTCCTGTACCGAACGAGGTGTCCTCCTGATGCATAAGGACCTTGTTTACGCTGTTCACCTGATGCGTGTCTGTAGAAATCATCATGTTTTTTTTGGCAAAATACCGCAGTGGTTTGCCTTGTCCTTCTGCGGGTTGCAGTGTTCTGCTAACTAGAACTGTGTCTCATTGATGTTACATCAGATACTGAGTTTCCGCAAATCAGGTACTCCATCATTCTGCTCCATCAACGATTGGGTATTTTTTGGTGACACCATCACCCTGGGATTGCCGTTGTACACTTCTAGGCTTACCTCCGCCCTTTGACAGGTCTTGCTTTTTAGTCCTGCTGCGTTACCCAGAAACCCTCATGACCAGAAGAACCGGAACACTGGGGTGAACTGGTGGGAAAGCAGGTTTAGTCACCGACGACCCGATCATGAAACAGATGTACTGGCTTACATGGTACCAGTAACAGGACTCTCGAGTCCTGACCTGACGGATGTTAAGATCGGCAAATAATATGCTCAAATCACAATGTTTGCAGCTGCTATATCGATGTTTCTACGTCGTTATGTCACGAACATTGTTTCTTCATTGCTAAAATTTGAATCTCTGATCGCGTATTATTTCACAAATATTTTAAATGGTTAGAATGTTGCAGTTGGTTATTGCACCTAAAATACTAATTTTGCAGACAAGAAGTAGAGAATAATGCAAACTACACTACATGTTCTCACCGTGACGGAACGATGGGGCAAAGGTGCTTAAATAGGGCGATATAATTTCGAGGTCAGAGTGGTTACGTCGTGTAATGATAACTGAAACTTTTTAGTATGATATACCAATTGCTATTCTTAACATCTAGATATCCTAGTTTAATTACCATAGTGCCAGATAGGAGCAATTCATATATATGTCAAGCAACCTTGAGATATTTTGGTCTACTACTTGGGGGCATCTTGGTGCTAGTTTTACTGGGTTTTCAGTCGTGAGAAGAAAATGATGACCAATGTGCGTAATATTTTAATGTTGTAATGTTTTATCACGTAAACTGTGTTCTTTCATAGTGGCCATCAATGGATACTGCTATGAGTAGTAGAGCTACAAAGGATCAAAACAAAACTTGAAATAACACTTGAGAACTTTTAATCCAAAAGCTCCAAGCCTACATTACAACTTTATATATATATATAGGTTTTTAAAAACCTGAAAATTTGAAGTTTAATGTTTTAGCATTCTCTTTTCAATAAATAGTGCATTTATATAAATAGTGCATAAATAGTGCATTTATATAAATAGTGCATACATAGTGCATTTATATAAATGGTGCATAAATAGTGCATTTATATAAATGGTGCATAAATAGTGCATTTATATAAATAGTGCATAAATAGTGTATTTATATAAATAGTGCATAAATAGTGCATAAATAGTGCATTTATATAAATAGTGCATAAATAGTGTATAAATAGTGCATAAATAGTATACGAATTTTAGAGAAAATAATTATTCAAATACGAAATGTGAGATATTTCCACAGATAGTGTCATTCTACCCTCAGTCTTATCCTACCTTAAGGAAGCCATATTTTATATAATTGTTCTTCGGACGTCAACGAGCAAACAGCTTTGACTACTTGTCGTCAAGTTGGAACTTCGTTTGTGAAACGTCTGCACAATCATGGACTTTAGCTGCTTGTATTTAACATGACAACAGTTAAGATAGCAACAGGTAATATATGACCTCCACGTTGGAACTTATTTTACTTTTTTAGGAGATTATTCCTTCCATCTCAGATTCAGTGGATTAGTCAACAGTCGGCTGATCAATAATTCAACATTTAATTGATTTTTAGCTCAGCTTGCTTTGCAGACAAATGCGTTTGTTTAAACCTGTACAAAGAATTTGGTTGCAATCTCTACTGCATGGCTACGTACGCAGAAACCTGATCTTTTCCTGTCCTATTTTGGGTGCTAAATAACAGAAATGACGAGTCTTGAACAGCGTTACTTACGTATCTACATCACCCTTATGTGGAACATACCACCATGATGCTACATCTCCACTTATCATGACTATGAGCTGGTGCCTTATCGTTCTCTAAGTAAGGCCCAATTTCTGCCAGGTCTTTCAATATGGTGCTTGCGCAGGTTGTCTTCCCCTTTTTTCGCTCCTTTTACCAGTAGATTTCCGTCTTATTACAAATATTGTTGCTCTTTTTTCTTAAACTCTACTTATGCGACCAAATCACTTCAATCATTGAATTTCTATTTTATCTTACTTCATTGTAAATTACTTTGAGCCGCTTTGTTGATTCAGTTCTTTATTTGTAACCTTTCTTACAACAGACATGACACATTCTACCGAGGAAATTGTTGTGACATCCATCGCATGTTGTCTTGCACAACCATCAAACTGTCAGAGCCATACAGCAGCATCAGTTTAACATAATTAGCACATCTTTGCAGATTATATATTGTGCTATGCAGTTTCGACTTAAGAATGTTTCTTAGACTGCTGAAACTAGCGTTTGTTTCGTTCAGTATCGCTTTAAGGTCTTTTTGATCTTTGTAGTTATTACTAATGATGATATTCAGATATATGAAATCATCAAATATTTTGAGATGTCTCATGATTAGTGCTTATTTGAGGATCAGTCGAGGAGTTGATAAGCATTAATCATGTTTATGTGCAAACCTATTCTTTTCAGCGAATTTGGAGTGCTTGTCCATTTTATCTTGAAATCTAGACTTTGATGATACGGTGGAAAATAATGTCTGTAAAATGGAGATCTTCAAGCTGAAATTGTGTCCTCCAGGAAATGCCACGGGGTCAGCAACTGTTGTTGACATCATTCCCCACATTAATAATTATGAAAATAGTAGTGGAAATGAAATGTTTCCCTGTGTTACGCCCAAGTTGACTTCAAATCCCTTTGTGCAATTACTATTCAGAATTATGGAACATTTCAGGGATTTACAAAATTGCCTGATCATAGTCTTAAACTTATCAGGTATGCCGTAACCCCGAAGACTTTTAAGAGAAATTGAAAGTCCCTTGTATACTGAAGAGGGCTTATGTGGGAAATTGTACCTCTAATTACATAATGTTTGCTCGTAAATATGTCAGTAAATCTTCTCTTATATCATTTCTTGTACAGCTGCCATTGCTTTCCGTTACTGTTTGTATCACAGAATTATCACTTTAAGACTTAACTTTCATATCTTGGTAGGGTAGGCTTGTTATACATTGTCATTTTTACACCGATTGTTATAGTTGTGTGTACTACATGACTTTTTCATTCGCTCCTGTTTGTATCAGCACATCACAATTGAATGCTTAGTTAGACATAGTTGGAGTCAAATATAACTTTTATTGACCTGCCATTAGTGGGTTCTGACACAATTAGAGCTGCCGCAAACTTTAGAAATGATACAGACACCTCTGGTGTAATAGAACTACTTTCCAGAGTATAGACGTCATCACGAAAATAGAAGAAATCTTTCTATCTGCTATGACAAAATTATGTTGTGTGGCACAATGCAAAAAGTTGGTTAAAGGACTCTTACCTAAAGATTGACTTTGATCTGTTGTCATCAATGAAAAGACATAGTGCTCTTGTTCGTTTCCTATCGTATTACATATGGTCTTTAAGTATGCCACTCTTTGTCGTCCTCTCTCTCTTTTGCCTTTAATCATTCCTGTTACACTGCACTTCTCTAGCTCGTCTTTCCCGATGATGTGCCCTAGGAATTGCATCCGCCGTTTTCTGATACTATCAAAAAGAAATTTGGTCTTTTTAACAATCCTTAGCGTTTATTATCATCGAAATCAAATTTTGGTATTTTCTTTGTTTATCTCTTATAAAATTCAGCATATCACGACAGAATATTTTCAACTTCCCTCTACAAGGCACGTACAAGGCAATACAATAGCACTGTTAAGAAATGCTGGTTTATTAAGTATGTGATTCGATAGAGTTTGCATTGATAATGGTACTACAGTTTTATAGATATCTTACCATTATATTCAATGCCACCTACATTCTGTTCTCTCATTCATTATACAAACGGCTGGCACCAAAACAATGTTTTCTCTGTAGATGGCAAAAGTTCATGTAAAGCTCTTCTTTTTTTTATCTCCTTCTAGGTGTCGTGCCCTTCCAGAGTGTTGACGGTCATGCCTTTCCACTGTCTTCTGTCCTCTGCAATATGAATTGTCTCTTTTTTTGATATTCCATTCGTCCTCTGTCTCTCTTGACGTAATTATAGTTATAATGAATTGATGAGATTGTGAAAATCTAACAGAACGTAATCGCTAATACTATCATCATCATTCTGTGCATTTTTCTTCTTCTTCTTCTTTTTCCTCTTCTTCTAGGTGTCGTGCCCTTCCAGAGCGTTGACCATCATGGCTTTCCACTGTCTTTTGCACTATGAATTGTCTCTTCTGTTGACATTCCAATCGTCTTACATACGCTCTTTAACTATGCCACTCTTTGTACATCTCAGTCTCTTTTGACGCAATTTAAGGAGGCTGTAATGAAATCTTACTCAATGCATCAGATCCCCTATATTCAGCCGTAGACTTGATACTAAAACTGCCTTGAACTAATAGTAGAAACACTAATACTAACACTGAGGGTAACTAATAAGTCATTGGAAGTTAGGGCACCCACAAAAGATGCTCCTTTTTTTGAAGTACCAGGCGGTGGCCACAAAGCCATTGGACATGATCCACTACCCAGTTGTCACTTAATTAGAACAGATGCTGTATCGGATCTGTTGCTAAAACACGTAGTAAAATAGCAATAGCCTAGACCCGTTACATTTTGTTAAATAATCCCTGAAGAAAGTGTGCAGTCATACAATAAGGAATAGTGACAGTTTAAAAGACAAACAGTGTAACCACAATTTACCTACTCTTTCATTAACTTGACCACTATGTCATCCCAGTCACTTAAGGGAATTCCGTTATAGGAGTACAAGTGCACAACGTGGGTAAGGTGATTCTTTACCATATCTTTACGTGCTTTAGAATCTTTTATCTTATATCTGGGTTAGTATTCATAAAATTGTTTGCGTGGTCCTTTAAATAGAATACTTGACCCTTGAAGTGGATTTGAGAGGATATTAATCCAAATCGGGTTGGATTTTATGACATGTTACTGAGAACGCGTCTGGGGAAAACATACTCTATGTACGGAAGATCTGATTTCCTGGAATGTAAAATTTCAATCTAAAGGTATTGTTAATATTTTAATTCCACATCAACATGAAGAACGTTAATGATCTTAAAAAGCTATGCGAGGGATAACACGCGCTTTTAAAGAAAGTTATCAGGTTAGCACATCATTTCCTTGTTGTTCCAGCTTCAAATCTTGTCAGTGAGCGCTCGTTTAGCGCTTACGAACGTATTAAGGCGTATTTAATAATAACTGTACCACAAACCGGCTCAATCATACTATATCATATTGCATTACCTTGATTTTGAGGTACTCTTTTGACAAACATTTCTTGACCGTTCAGACAGAAGAAAATTCACCTTTTTGAACTCAACTTAAATCACAGCTACGCAATTAAAGTGCGACAAAAGTTAGATATTCAATTACTTAAACTGACCCCTAGTTTATCTCCTGTACATCAAGAGGTCGCCTTACAAGCCAATGCTCGTCTTTCTGGACACCAATAAAAAACTGATCACGTGCCATCAACTAAAACTGAAGATACCTGTGACGTCATTGATCCTGTAAAAGCTATTGTCAATCATCAAAGGTGGCGCTTGTACGAGGACGGTGCTTATTCGATGACGGTGTTATTCCGAGGGCACTGCTTATTCGCGGACGGTGCTCATTAGGGGACGTTCCTAAACTTCAAAAATACGAAGCCCAACAAATCTGAAAATCTGACTGGAAGACAAGTATATTTCATTTCAGCAATTCACCTTCATTGCTATGTTGGAAAACAGTAACAAGCAATTATCTCGTGAAAATATAAGGTAGGTCTAAAGCATCTTTATAAATGCATCTGCCAGGAAGAGAGATGCTCACTAATTCCATAAACTCTAATATGATATAAAATTGTCATTTTTGGCATTTAATGATATATTAGTGGTAATTGATAGAAGTAAGTGAAGATAAACACATCCTAGCCTGGATACAGTGTTTTTTTACAAGGCCCGAAGCTTGTCGAGTAGGTATTATTTGAGTCTTGACAAAGTTATGCGGTAATTTTATTCTAATCAAGTATTTACTGACACTTGGTACGATACTGTTTCTAATACAGGTAGTAACATACGCTTATACATATACCTCCAATAAAAGAGTGGAATATAAACTTTTGCTTATTTGTTCTTTTAACACGTAATCGAGTTGAAGTTGACAAAGGAACATAAACGATAGGCCTGCGTTAAAAGAAAGGTTATCAAGCTTTAAAATTCTTTCTTAAATTGTATGCTTAGTTTCATGTAGATTTCGCAAACAGTTCTCGGAGGAAACTCTGTATATTTATAATCCACAATTATGACTCTAGGCATCAAATACCATGTAGTTTCTGTGAGTAATTGAAATACATCCTAGGAAGCTTGGTGATTGATCATCTTTCTGGGTTCTTAAATGTTGATGACCAGTAGCTGCATCAACACAAACGAAGCATTTGTTAAGCTTCCAAAGGAGTTCATGAAGTGATTTTTGAAATCCAAGAAAGAGGCGTTATTATGCTCTGTAACATTTCATTACCTCTTTTACGTTTAAAAATTTAATACCATATTTTGATATTTTACATTTAAGGCACTAAAATTTGTTATACGTGGTACTTAGAATCGGCTTGATGGTAGATGTTTGTCATGTCTTGAGTCGTAGTCTTTTTCTGAGCTACATTTCTAGACATACTTCTGCCATCCTCAGGCGGTTGGACTTTGGACTGTTTTGCTGACTTACGTTGTTCGATTGCGGACTCCCGAGGAAGTAGGGATCGAACATTTTTGATAAGTAGCGCCATATTGATTATGTGTTTCTTGTGTTTTCCCCAATAGTACTGGTATTCATTTGTGTGGTAGGCTGTAGGATGTGTTATTGATGTGGTTTTGGTGTTGCAGGGAATGGATTGTTTCTTTAATCTTTCTGGCTCTTGTGTTGATTTCTCTGTCAAGTTTCTCGATATTTCCCCAGTCAAAGGCGTGCTCATTTCCCCAGCAGTGCTCCGCGATATTGTGGCTCTTTACTTCTCCTCTTTCGACTGCTTTCTTGTGTTCTTTTTCCCTCTGACGTAATAAATCGGCTTGTTGAACAATTCTGCAATTTTTTTGGTTGACTGAGTATGTGTAAACCATACAAAAGCATGTATTCCCAATGTTATTTATCTGGGATATTAATTAGAGCTTCAAAATAAACGCATTTATAAATGAAACCTTACGTACTATACTATTCAACATTTAAAGTAAAATATTGTTTTATTTTTAAAATGTGACTTCATATATAGATTTACTGAAACTTTTCTTTTTATTCTTTTACATTTAAAACGAAGAAATCCCATTCTGAGGGATACAATTTGACAAAGTTAGCTAGCTAATGTAAGATTTTAGTACCTTAAAAAATCAGAACTGGAAATATGGACCATAAAATTTGATTTTTACCATAGCATGGCAGAGCTGGATTCAGTTCTATACCACAGGTGACTATCAGTAGCGTAATGTCTGTACGAAATAATCACTAAAAAGACAGGCAGGAAAATTAAGCATGGAGAGAGTAAGTATGCAAAGCTTTAGATTTGTTATAGTTTATGACATTTACTAATCTAACGTATAATGTGGAGTAGACTTAGAGAGCCTTTTAAAGATGGCCAAACAAAGACAAAATTTATCTAAAGAAAGACATGGTTTGACTCTGTTTTATATTTATCGTTAAGTTTGTTGATGGTACAGAATAATAAAACTGCACGAAATAGCGAGTTCATTTTGTACTTAAAAGCTTTTTTCGTCTGACAGTCCTCAGAGTACAATTCGTCAGAAAATGACCGAAAAGGGAATCCACGAAATTATTTAACCATTCGTTGATTCCCTTTTCGGTCATTTTCTGACGATTTGTACTCTGAGGAGTGTCAGACGAAAAAAGCTTTTAATTACAAAATGAATTCGCTATTTCGTGCAAATTTATCGTTAATAAAGTTTACAGTGTATAATCATTTCTATTTTTTAAAATTATTGGTGTGATAATGACTGTTTTGCAGCATTTATTTTCAGTCACTTTTATTGTTATTGTACCCAACGTTGAATACAGCCAAATAACAAATGAAGTCACATATTGATATTCAAGCCAAGTTAACTTCTTTAATGGTCTCGTGGACGTATTTATTGAAGATTGAACAGATGTGTCAAGACATAGGACAGATCCCTCATATATAAAGAGGCAACATCTATCAAGGCAAAAGGTACACTCACAAACATTTGCCGGTACATTACATGAGATACTATTTTGGCACTGGGTCACGGGTACCCTCATGCTGATTTTGCCTCGTATGCGAAATATTTTACCTCGTACGCAACGACAAATCTTATAGACGCGTGTGTATGTGAAAAGGTTTTCCGTCTTCACATATTCAGCATAAACGGTTTAGAACGGAACAGTCACATCGTTGCTTACACGTGAATAAGGTTTAAGTAGACTTTCGGACACACATACCATAAAAGGCGAGACAGCGACTCCACGAAAAGTTCAGCAAGGAGAGAAATTTTTTGCGGATGTTATGGATTTCTAAGGAAGGAAATAGCGAGTGGGTATAACAAGGTGAAAAGATTGCGCTCCATTTAGCTCGGCACACGTGAAATAGCCTGTCACATGGTATCAGTATTATCTTTCATTGACCATCGCGTGCTACAAAATCTGAACGCAACAGAGTCCAGATGTCAACAATTACATCTGCAAACCTCCGGCATATACAGTGTTTTCTTCTTGCAAATACATTAGAAGTGAGCCACAACAATGTGTAAAACACACAATTGTTCTGTATGTCATAAACAAACAGTCATTTTCTACAAGAAGCTTCCAACCGCGAATCGTCTTAGTTGATCAAAATGATAATCAGGCCATTGACTATCACGACAAAGCGGATTCTTGTTGTTTTACAGTAATAGATCAGATAAATCCTGAGAAACCAAAGACCAATTGTTTAAAGTTGGAAACGTGATGAACATCGCTGATAAAATGCCATTATGGTGTGTCAGACAGACGGGTATTCATTCAAGTAGAGGGCTGGAGATAAGTACAATATCTCTTCAATGACGGTTACGATTTCTACCAAAAGTAAATCATTGTAGAGCATATAGTATAATTAAATCACAACCAGCCAGTGGCCAGCCATTGAAGTCTATAAGATGTTACGTATTCAGGGGCTAGTTCATTGGGCTACGCCCCCAGGAAATAATGACAAGACTAAATTTACCAATTTTAGGATTGTACGATGCGCTAATTGTCAGAAAATAGGATTATTGGTCTTCGAATGTTGATTTTTTTCGGCAATGGCCCTAACTTGCCCTCAAATTGATATGTTTGGATTTTTATTCTTAGCATACTTTAAGGCTTTCCTGGATACGCTGAAACTTGCAGGGGTGTTAGGCGTGCCCATCATTGAGGAAAGCAATAAATTTCATTCGTTTCAGGCTTCAGCAACCTATCCAGGGGAAAGCAAATATTTGTAGAGACTAGGTTTCCTCTAGAATCCACTTTTTACGAAAGTTTTAATAACTGCTCCAACACAAACAGATCGGCATAACTGTTAACTTGGAGAACATTTCAACCAAAATCGTAATTAGTCCATTTACAGCACTTGCTCAAATTTGAAACAGGAACTCTTGCCAATATTTCTCAGAAAATTCATTCCTTCGTGGTAGAAACAAGTGTTAATGCAAATAAGTAAAAAATCATATCGCGTTTTTACCAAGTAAGAAAAAGCTGCATTTTAACACTACATAGGTTGGCATCGAATCTTAAAATCCAACTTTATCGGTTTACACATTTGGAGCAACAATCCATCATACCTCATTACACCAACATCTGCTATTATCACTGGACTTGAGAGTAATAATGATCGAAAATTTTATAACTTCCATGGCATATAAAACAATACAACGGCTGGCTAATCCTCGGTAATATTTGGCATTGCATATCGCCTTTAAAGCATCATAACCCATCTCTGTATCATGAATACAGTTTTCAAATGTCAACAAGACCTTTAAATAACCCTTAGAACTGAAAACCTTAACTTTTTACAAATATGACAATATTTCGTGGCGATGTAAGCATAAGCGTTTCTGAAACATTAAATTATCTCCAAAGTAGGGTTACGAAAAATATGGAGTGAGAACATGAAATCAAACGTCAAATTATTGGTAAATTCAAGCTGTAATAACTAAACTTTGGATTCGACAAAATTACAATGTTAAACATTGCAACAGTTACATTTAATCGAAAACACTGCTTTTCTTGTATAAAATGACAAGTAGCGTTTTATTTTTTGCCAAGTTACGACTTTTCAAGAGGTAACCAATACGTTGACAGTCATTGATCAATCCACAATTCAGCTAATCTGCTAACCTAACACCTCAGATCGGCCACGTGTATTTTTATGACGGATCTATGCCTAACGTCCAATCAGTTATTTCCTTGTTTATAATTCTGATTTGAAATCAGCCATTCTCTTACCAGTCTGAGTCAATTAAAATTCGATAACACTTTTACACCAAGTTCAACACATGGTCGCATCAACACCTAAATTTATTCCACATTATAACTATTGCATGTATTTGTCCTAAAAATGCTGTTTCCAATGGCAGCAAGTGGTTAAATGGCCTTAAAATTGTACATTTTCTTGTTATCATATAAGCATACCAGGCTTAAATAACACTAGCATAACCTATGCCTCGCCAATTTTATTTTTTTAATTATTATGCCACCAAATAGACACAAGAGAGAAACCTTGCTGTCATTTCTGAACTATAATTTTAGTTAAAATTTACTTGACCTGCTTGCCACAGTCTTAAAAAGTACCTATATTGTGCAATGTTGTCCAAGAACAACGTCAAGTACAGTATTGTCATAAATACAATCTTCCTGTTTCAATAGTTAAGCAGTTTCAGCAGATGCTGTTAAAGGCATCCTGTCTGTTAAATTTCATGCTTCCATTTCTCAACATAATATAAAATATATTTTAATAGAAATTTGCGTTGCGCTTTGATGCAGGTTGCATGGACTATACTTAATACAATGGCATTAACATAAAACTACCGTTTGTTTTCAGATAAGCATCTCCTTGACAACCAAGTCTTATGGAACAAAGATGACGTGTAAAACAACCATAAGTGCTAATCAAGAGTCATTCTTGTTTGAGTTTATGCGAAGGGAAAGTGATGACCTCACAAGTTAAAATTTTTGGAAAAAGCAAGATTTGACTCCAGATATCTACAAGTCTCCCCGAAATAGTCTATTTCCCAAAATTCCAGACCTGTAATGTATATAGTGTTTAAATTAGAGGCGTTTGAATTTCAATCGCTGGTCAGTACTTCGTTATTATTCCTTGGATCCTTACGTTAGGAACCAGCATCAAATAACAAGGTTTTGTTAAAGAGATTTAAAACTTTGAAAGCTGATATCTCGGAGTTGGGAAAGGGCAACACTTCTAATTTTGGCCATTGACGTTCTTACTAATAGGGCAACATAAAATTGCGTATCTTTCCGTAATTCAAACTTTTTCAAAATCTTGACGTCACACTTTCCCACCGCATTAGCAGTCAATACACATTTTTGCGTACAAAAATGTTTCCAAAAACTGTTCATAAATCGTTAAATTTGGGGGGAATTACTGTTTCAATAATTTATTTTAGTGATAACTTCGGCCCACTGCATCGGTAAAGCATTCAATGTAGCCATGCCGTATTTATTCTTATTAGCGACACAGCGCTAATTAACAGGTTATGAACAGAGATGCTGTGCTAATTGGGAGGCGCTTTTAATCAGGCGAGGTGTTTATTGAAGACTGAGTCAAAGAATAAATCTTTTCAGTTAAAAATTAGACAAACCTTTGCAGAAAGATTGTATTTTGGGAAGCGAAAAATTTAAAATGATACATTTTGAAAAGATATTTATGAAAAATTAGGTATATATTTTTTTATATTTTTTAGTAGGCGTAGTATCATACAAGGCTAACAAAAGCCACTAATTGTATGGAGTAGAATCAAGGTAAACAGTATAGATAGCAAGAGAGAGAGAGAGAAAGGAACAACGAACATAAAAGAATGATATTAGAATAGAAAGTCCACTTGGGGATATAATTCACTATTTCCCAAGTTTCCTTAAGTATTCTTTTCCACTAGCACTTCCTTTAAAATGATATTCTAACTTTTGCACAACTTCCACTGAAACCCTATAAAAGTCAAAATTGCATCCTAAGGCTATAAATGTAAAAAAATAATAAAGGAGTTTCTGGTGAATAAAATAAAACTTTACTTTCTCTTTTGAGTTATTGAATGGTTGAATGGTTCTGTGTCAATCGATATAATACTATTTTAAAAATGGGGCGGCGCTAATAAAAGGGAAGTGTAAGTTAGAACAAGACATTCATTTAAGACAATCCCATCAATGCTTTTATACCTATATCTGCCCTAGGTGTCCTATAGCAAACAACTGGGTAAATTCTGCTCTTAAACCTCCCAATTTATGGTGTACATGGCGTGTCCTATTTTTCTTTGGGAACCGATGTGAAGGAATAAATGAATGCTGTCCTGATTTAGAAACAAAGATTTAGAAAACCAACTGCTGGTCTATTTGAGATATCGTTGAACCGCAGATTTATGCAAAATAGAACTGTCAGTGTTTGTTGTATTATTGTACGTATGAATTAGAACAACCTGCAACATTTAAACCACATCGCCAATCCGATGATGGACTGAGCTTCAAGGACAAATATCTCCTTCACCATTTCTCGCGGCCCCAAACTCTACCGAACAAGCTATGCCTTTGCCATCCTCCTTAGTCAAAGTTCAATTACGTTAATTATTTTCTCTGTCGTATAACCCCGATATGAATGTCCTGTGTCTTTTCTACGTACTTTTAATTTAGGCTAAAGTTTTCTTAAGTTGCGTTCTTTTACAAACTTATTTGTTGCTTGCTTGGTGGATGTTATCTACGTGGCAAGACCAATTTTACCCGTCTGTCTGGTATCATGTAGGTACTATTATCATATGTAACATAGGATTCCCTCGTCTATCTTGAAGTTCTCACCGAATTATAGTGAAAATGGCTGAGTAGACCATAGTCAGTTGTACCGTCTTCATCACGCAAATTCAGTGTGACCCATGTGTGCAAGACTGAACCATCCAAACACAAGTACAATCAATCCAACGGGAGTCTAAAGTATGACCAAACACGATTTCCCACACATGGACTGGGTGGCCCCTTTGCCTCTGGTGAACAGAAGTCGTCATTGCTTCTCAGCTGTGGGATTGAATCTGGGTACGTGGTTTTCAAACCAAGCTGCCTAGACCAGAAGACAATAAGCTCCACTATTGTTATATCATATGTATTTATCTGATTACGCTCTTCTTCAAATAACGGTTACCTCAAAGAGTGAAGGAAGGCTCTGTAGCCAGAGATTATGAAATGATTTTTGCTGTAGCATTATTCCCCCAGCATTGGATTGATGCTGTGAGCATAGGCGCACGATAAGAGTAGACACAGGGGGCACTATGTCCCCAAGTTCTTGAAAGTCAAAATTTGGTGAAAAATGCCAACCATATTCGAGACCAAACTGGGTTATGTCGGTAATAGCCTTTATTCAATATTTTGCTAAAAATAAGTATGAAACGGACATCTCCACTGTCTCTTTCGGTGATTAGTAGTTATTAAGATTCATAAAGTTATTAAACGAATAGCACAGTTGCAGATATGGAACGCAAAAATATTAAGGATGGTCCTTAAGTTGTAAGAGTTACATAGGGAAAGGAGTTTGATTTTAGACTTAAGCATTATCACGAAGAGGTGAATGCTAGATTTGAATAGATACTAGAAAAATAGAAAATTGTGTCACCAACTAAGATTTATCTCCTGACCTACACATTCACTGCGTGCGCTCTACCAACTGAGATAGGTGAACCCCGCTGATGGCATACTCTATTTCTGTTGCAGCCACATTATGTCAAAATACTCCGACGCTGGACATGAACATTCAGTTCTGAGACATTTTTGAGGCCATTCTTTCTGTGCTGCTAAGAATGAAAACTAAAGTAACAAAGATTGATCGAGTATTTTTATCACGTTTGCGTGCAATAAAAGGAGAATAGGAGGCAGGAATAGATGTGTGACTGCCTCTCAAGTCGCATTTGCTTGTTGAGGGGAGTTTCGTGCTCTCCAGATAAATATTCGTCAAAGGCAACTCAAACAAGGAATTCCAGGTTTACGAAACAGAGCTT
>JAAAKL020001701.1:0-29449 GCA_010016065.2 Carybdea cf. marsupialis auct. non (Linnaeus, 1758) | reverse complement strand
TTATTATTGTTATTGCAAGCAATCCTCTATTCTCTATACTCTATTATTATTTTTATCATCATTATTATTTGTCATACAAGCAAAGTTTTATAAAGAATTATGATTGGTAAGATACTACAGAATTCTCTTGTCGAGGCTGACGTACTCAGTGCAAATGAAAATATTTAACACACAGACTAAACCATAGTTATATTTGTCTTTACAGAAAAGATCATTTTTGGCTTCCGCCTAAATGCTTCTTATCTGTGAGTTGCATTTTTAGCCTACCAGGAACTTATATACTAAGGCATCTATACTTAGACATAATAGAGAATGCTGTGTGCTCAAATATGTTCAGAAGTTAGGAACTTTTCATTACTACACTGTATCATGTAACTTGCGAATATCTGTATTGGGTATGAAATTAGGACTGAACATTTCATCTGACTGAACATTTTTGTAGCTTTAAATTGTATTTATACTGTAGCAAGTAGAACCGATGATCATCAACCAAAGTTATGATATGTATTGAACAAGAATCTTAAATTGAAATAAAGAGTACATCATAATACGATATTAGCCGGTCATCAAATGCTATGGTCGTGAGAATTGATTGTTAAGTCAGATAAAAGTTTAGGTGTCCGTAAATTCTTCGATTATGAGACTTTGATTGCAACATTTGCGATGTTTTTTTAACTAAGTACCCTCGCAATAAAGATCTAATAGGACATAAAATGATGGACAGCGGAGCAGTAAACTCTTCAGTACGTATCCTCGATGACTATCACAATCAACGTTTTCCATGATAAGCACCCAAATCAGACTTACACCGCTAGGTTATCGAAGGACATTCTGCGGAAATCTAGGCAGCAAACACCATTGTCGGTGTAATCCGATAAATTCGTCATATGTGAAATAGGATACAAGATTTCCGTCTATTTTACTATTCTTTGAGGTTAGCCATATTCCTATTGATTTAGTAATATACATTACTGATAACAGGAGATTGGTCTCTATCTAAAATGTAATTAAAGTAAGACAACTAAGCCAATAAAAAAATATTGCATCATTTCTTTACAAATGTTAACCTTCGTTTTTGAAACTATGGAAAATTTTGTCTCTCCGTATCCCCGACTGCTTGGTTAGTTTGAAAGTTAATATTGTGAACAAGTGCATACATACAACTAGGGATTGTCTTTAAAATTGGATATTGCCAATGTTTATCTTATTAGTGACTGATATTTAAGCAGGGTAAGCCCATTCTTAATCCCATTAGGATATAGTAACTAATGATATTTACTGAGATTATGTTGACCCCTAGCTTTATTTCCAGTTTTCTTATCGAAGCAAATTCATGGTTACTGTGTCGAATCAAGTAAACTTAAGGTATTATCTTGTAGAGAAAAAATGTAATAGATACTTTTTAATTGGTGGTTGTGGCGATGGCAATGATGGTATTAATATGACTAAGTTTTTAGTGACAATATCGTATGGTGGTGGTGGTGGTGACAGTGGTTATGCTGGTGATGCTGGTGACGGTGGTGGTGATGATGGTGTCGGTGGTGGTTATACTGGTGGTGGTGGTCATGCTGGTGACGGTGGTCATGGTTGGTGATATGACTAAATTTGTTTAGTGGCAACATCTTTTCTTAAAATTCTTTACCTTCGAAGAAAATATTTTACCCACATCTGTCAAAGTACTAATATAAACGATTGTCAGATTTATCAAATAAAATACAAGGTGCAATTATATTTCGATGGAGCGTAGCAATATGCAAGACAAAAAATTCAGAACATTTATCTAAAGATCATTTCTGCTTGAAGTTAGCCTAAGGGGTTAATAAGCTACATTATGTCCGTATTATACGTTTCCAACAGATCTGCGCAAGAATTTACGATATCCATACGATAAGCTTGGCATCCCAACGTCTCCACGATTTTCGGATATTACTGATTCAGATCATATATTCAAACTTCAAATTAATGGGGCATTGACAAACCGGTCGTACTCCAAGTTTAAGCAATATCATCTGTTTGCGCCGAGGTAAGTCCTCGTGTTTTTACAATGCCAAAGAAAAATGCAGATTGCCAAATCTATTTTGTATAGAGTTATTATACAGAGTAAATACCGTGGAAAATGAAATTCAACAGGCACGGTTAAAATTCCGATTGTACGAACATTCGGAGGAGCCGATTTTGAGCTCGATACAATATCAAAGGTGATAGTCATAAAAAGATTTCCCATCAAAATGTATCTCCTGCACTTCTGCGATAGAACCATAGTTTCCCAAACAAAAAACTATTAACGGAAGTCTCCAATAATGATGAAAAAAATCAAATCATGAATTACCGTTTGCTTGGCAAATTTAGTTCTTAGCAAAGAAACGATGAAGACGTTATTCGTCAGTTTTTCTCTTTTATGACAGAATCTCTGGCCCGGACACGAAACCTGCTCCTTTGTATTAGAAACATCTACCAAATCAATTGCATGGCTGGCCTTCTAAAAGCTGGGGATACAAGGGATTAGCCAGAAACATCACCTTACCAGGAAGCCATATCCTACTTTGAAAAATTGACATCAGCAAAAAAAATTGCTCTCTATACTGATGAAAATTGTCTCATTATTTGTTAATAACTATACTACCATAACAAACCTTTTTTGACACACACCACCTTTTTGATTTAGCCAGATTTGGACGAACTGAGACATTGACTTGGAGGAACATGCATTCCTGCCCCCCTTCCCCTCCACTGGCCCCGCCACTATGCTACAGTGTCCTGGACATATGGGGTCTGAGACTTTTGCCTTGGCCAAACTATCAGAGCCTCGTCAACGTTCGGACTACGCAACTTGTACGTTCAGCCTTCTTTTTCACGCGCTACTTTTAGCTGCTGATTCGTTAATTTTCATTTTGACTTACCTAATATCAGTAAGATCAGTCACAATTATATCCTACTAGATTGATATCATATTAGAACTTAATATCCTCGGTTGTCATTGCTGGACTTTCGTGATAACTAAGATCTTTATCTTTCGTTTGCATGTTTCGTTATTCACGTAGTCTTCACATGCCATAGTTGCCAATTTAAGCTTAACATGTATGGAAATTCCTTAACAGACAATTTATAGACTCACAGTATCGGCAGTAGTAGACGAGACAAAAGAAACAATTGGACGGAGGGTAGAAGTCCTGAAACAGCTACTTGCTTTCGAAGTAGGAGATTTTAACAAAACAATTCAAAGTATCCGTTCAGAATAACCAATGATAATTCGTAAAAGAAACGTAAGAAATTAGTTGTATTTGCCTATAATTCGGATGAAACTGTTCCGAATTTATTGAAGTCTATTGTATATGGACATATTACCAAAATCCTTAACACTGATGGATGGTCCCTCCATTGCTTTGAATTGTTTTGATAATTCTTTGCTTCCCACTTCAAAATTTCATTACTGACATTCGAAAAAAATTCAAAGAAATCGGAAAACAGTAATAACTTACAATTTACATAAAGATTTAATAGGTGTATCAAACGCACTACAAAAAAAAATTTACACGTTGAACAATACTACGCTTAAAATTATCCTAGGAAACCTTCTGTAAGAATTACTTAGTCTAGACGCACAATATAAATACGATCAATTGGTTACAAAATTTGGATAGTTAAATTTGGTAGTTCTTTGCACTCTTGCGCTCGGTACCCATTAATGTTAGTTAAGATACAATTTTGAAAAATCTATTGCATTGTACCGCTATATAGTCAGACTATCTATTAAGATAGAGAAATTTCTTATTTTTTAAAGATTCCGGCTCATTCGTTGCTTTCCCTTAATAATGATACGCTCCAATATCCTAAACACAAAATTTACCCAAATTAAGAGTATATCTCTTGTTGCAATCCTGATATATATGCTTCTGGTATTTTTTGAGAGACTGTCTCGATTGTTGCGTTCTGAAGACTTTGACAAGTTAACCCAAAAAGATATAAGAAACCAAATCTTTAAGTAGATAACTACATGGCAACAGTGTTATGTGAGATGAAATAAAATGGTGAAAGTTATATGTCCGGATGGTAACGTTACAATCGAGGTGTTAAAAGATGGCCAAATAACTTCAGAGATGTAGGTAAAAAAGAGCACATTTTTACAATGATGATTGCTGAGTTACCCGAATGAACATTACTTTGTGTTTTCTCAGCAGATAATGTTTATACTAAAGAAAAGCGGAGGTTAAGGCTTCAGTATTACAGGGCAAGGGTCCTTTCCTGGATTTTATCACACAAATTTCTTACAGTTTGCATAGGTCGACGCTCCCCATCAAGCTACAGCTATGCACTATTTATCTACAAATATAAAGTAACTATAAGCCTTAATAGACATTTTACGCATTGCTAGTAGGGAAGAACAGAGGTGGAGCGTGTGAAGTAAGGCGAATAGTTTTCCCTTCTCAGACTCAGTTCATACAGGTACACTAAATTAGTTTATAAAGTCTTAGAAATACAATATGCTGGTTGAAGTTCTTGATACTGCACATGAACGAAAAAGTTATATCAGGTAAAAATTGCCGCCTTACAAAACAACCAACAAGCACCATCGAACCCTAATGTAAGATGGACAGAACGTACCTGGAACACCGCAGTCTGGTTCTGTCGGTCGCTTTATATCATTCTTCGCATCATCGCCCACTTGTATATGCTGTGTGCTGTAGACCAAATGAGGCTGAGATGTTTTATTTGAAGGGAAATATCCTTTAACTGGTTCAATGATGAATTCGGTGCCATCGTCTGTTTTTAATATTCCTCGCTGCTCAAATTGAATGAATAAATAAATAAACAAAATTGTAGGTGTTTGTCAAATAAGTTGATTCTCAAAGAAAAGCATCATTAAGTTTTTCTGCTATTCCTTATTTAACTTTCATGGAACTTATATCAAATTCTTGAGATATCAGTCTTTATTGTTATCAGGTAAAAATTGCGATCAGAATCTCGTTCATAAAATAACTGCAAGAACATAAATTGAAATAAGTCAAATTAAATGAATAAATAAATAACCAAAATTGTGGGCGTTTGTCAAATATGTTAATGCTCAAAGGAAAACATACTTTACGTTTTTCTGCTTTTTATTATTTAACTTTCATGAAATGTTTATCAAATTGTTAAGATATATAATCCTTTATTGTTTTCAGGTAAAAAAATTGCGATCTGAATAAAGTTCATAATGTAGCAGCAAGAACAAAATTGAAACAAGTGTTGCTAGGCAACTACAGGCCATTTCCGCTTAAAGATTTAAACCAAATACGCAAAGTTAGAATAGGAACGAGTGGAAGATCTTTAAATTACAATATACGGTCACCTTTATAATTTTTTGTTTAAGTCTAGCCTCGAGTACATGTGTTTATTGTTTAAGTCTAGCCTCGAGTACATGTGTTTATTGTTTAAGTCTAGCCTCGAGTACATGTGTTTATTGTTTCGCAGAGTTCATTAAGTAAAAGGAGGGCACTTTCGTGCGACAAAGATTTGAACAGCGCGACATCCCTGTATCGAAAAAATCATTCGGCTAAGAAAATAATTAAGAAAAGCTTGTATACATAACGTTTTAAAGGAAATAGGAAAGGGAAAACTAGAAAATCCTAGCAGACATTGTAATTAGAATCCTCCTTATTACTATATCAGAAACTAGAGTTTGGCACTAAGTTGATATTACCTAGTATTCTATACATACCAAGCCATCACAGTTGCTGACGGCGACAAGCGAATGTTCTTGTCCGACCACTTTACCTTGATACTCACAAGGCATTCTCTCTGGTCTGATGAAACCATTTGCAGTTTCAATAACAAACCCTGGAGATAGTAGATTTGCTTTCTTCATTAGATTAATCGTGAGAAATCTATCAAATAATTTGATCTTGTAGTTCGTTTCACCATCATCAAAGTTATAGGGCTGTTCCAGTATTGATCGCTTACGGCGTGAACGATAGCTATTGTGTTCCTCATGGTTGGCTGCCGGCTCTATGGGACTTGGATACGTTATGTCGTAGTCCTTTAAATTTTTGGCAAATAATTCTGTAAGGGATAAGAACATTTAATACTTATCAGACATACTTCAGGTGAGCAGAGCTACTCCTTATTTTAAGAAATGTTTAGATTTAACTCTGGCAATCGCTCACATTGTCTGATTGAATAATATACGATTTTGTGCACGGTTCCGAATGAATTTCATGTCTAATATGAATGAATGACTAATATGTTTAATTGGGAGAAGATGTAGAAGAATCATTGTTAACATCCAAAAATAAACCATGGAAAAGCCAACTGATTCTGTTGTGTGATAAATCTCAGAAAGTCGAATTGCAAAAAATTACTGTATGCTTGCTCAGTTTTACCCTACTTCTTTTTGCTCCACTCCTCAGTTTCTCAACTTTACTGGTATCTGTTCTACTGAATTGTGCTTAGCAGAACTCTTTACTGCTCTGCACTACTCTCCCTTATTCTACTCTTCTTCTCTTTTCTTCTCCTTTGTGCTCTACTTTACTCTCCTTAACTGCTCTTTAACATCGTGTACTCTACCCTACTGAATTCTTCTTTACCCAATTCTACTCCTCTTTCTGCTAGATTTAATATAAACGCTTCCCTGATCTACTTTCCTCTGTTTCACTGTGTTTTCTTTGCTCATTGATGATTTACAAGCAGTTTTTTATTTAGGGTGCTCACAGTGCTCTATTCTCCAGTAACATGTTCCAAATAAATGCGCACCTCCCTAACTCCATTCAACAGAGGCACAGCATAAAAATTCCATCATCATTATCATCATCATCATCATCATCATCATCATCATCATCATCATCATCACCATCATCATCATCATCATCGTCGTCATCATCATCATCATCATCATCATCATCATCGTATTACATTATTCTTCCGAAAATCTGATTATATTAATATAATATATAATTAATATACAGGCTTTTTTCTGTCTCTTTCAGACTAAATTGAAGAAGTGTCTCACAAAACAATGCAGTTGTTGCTCAAATTTATCAGAGTTATTCTCGGTTGAGCACATTTGCTAAGGTAAGTCTCGAAGAAATTCCTAAGATGGTATATCATGTTTTGTATCATAAACCTTAAACTGCATCTCACGTAACTCTTCATTAAGCCATTCTCAGCGTTAGATTTCTCTATTACGACCTTCAACCACTGCCCGTATTGCTATGAATTTAGTCAGTTAAACATTATCATGTATTTTTCTGATCTGTTTAACTTTTTATAACAGTTAAACAGAATAAGTAAGTAATGAACTATGGTCCGTTTTCTGCGTGTAACCTCTGTCTTTTCTCTTACTAGCTAAAAGAATAACGTCGTTTCCCTCACCTATGGAGGGATTTATATTGATTGGTAGTCAAGGTAGATATCAACAAAGTCGTTGGCATACAAAGTTTAGTCCTTGTAGTCCCCTAAAGGGTTTATCGACACAAATTGCCGATCCAAGGGATTGTGGGAGTTCCATTTTCTATGTTTTTTTTCTGCATAGTTTGAGGCATCAAGATACGAAAAAGCTTTAGAAAAGCAAAAAACAGCAGAGGAACTTCTCAGAAAGAGTTTACCGCGATAACAATGTTACAACAAAAAAATGCCGAAAAAGATGTACATCCAAAATCGAATTAGGTTGCCTTGATGACAAGTCGAGTGTATCATATCCCTTCCTGTCCCGAGAATGATGGATGACTTCTCGTGATAGCACATAGCTCGTCATATCTCATGCAAAGAATTCAATGGCCAAATTTTTGAGTGAGGGAATTTAAGACCTGACGATTGGGAGATAGTTTTATGATATTTGAAAAATTAACTCCTACAATTTTTATCACCGCTATTGTCAATATCGGATGCATTTGCGATGGCAATGCCAATTAACGCCAAAAAATTCAGTGGAAAATTCTTAAATTACAATGAAATGTAACCCCTTTTCAAATTTAACTATTGTTTTAACAAAACTGTTCAGTGAGACGTTATCAGTGTTGCAATGGCCCTGTAGCAAAAATTCAAGTGTCTAAGAGTCTGATGCCTTGGGATACCGACTAGATTGCAAGAGAAAACGATTTTAATGGAAGAAAGTGATCAATGTGAGGGAAAGCAAGTTCTCTTGTCCGTATCCAGACGCGTATTTTTGATGTGGGATTCGCTTGTCATCATACTGAGTAAAAGCATATGGATTTGGTTTCTTTGTAAGGAGTCAAATGAAAAGTTCCTCTGTGGGTGTGAAATCTCACCATGAGCGCAAGACAGCTTATTTTTACCGTTTCTTTATTAGCACAAGAGGACATGTTTGAGTAAGGAAATAACGGTTCTCTCGTTACACTCGTTTCTTTGTGCAATCTGTGCATATTCATCTTAGTCACATTAATAGCATTTAGTACATTACAACTGAGCAAATTAATGATTTACCTTCACAAGAAGATAGATTATTGAAGAGATTTTGACTCGGTTAAGATACAGACGCCACAGGATGATAATGAAGAGGATCGGACTCAAGTCGGTCAAATGAAGGCAACCTTAATCGATTGATCGAACCCTGGGATAGATATCAAGATCCAGCAAAACTAACACAAGAATAGTATATTAAATTTAGGGAAAAATCAATTGCAAAGTAAAGCTTTACTGTGCCAATATAAATCTACCCTCTAGCCTAGAATTTTTTCTTTTGTAGATCTTTTCTCGCTTTTGGTACATAACACGTCCTAGGTTTACCCGTTGATAATGATAAGTTCTCCCTACGAAACTGCTTCTCTATCCTTCGGGACATTTTGTATTGCCTAAAATTTACCTGTTAGTCGGTTTCGTCATGTATTTATCTACCTAGAGAGTTAAAGAGAAGCTGTTATTGAAAGTCCATCGTCTTCTATACCTTGCATGTTAATTAACATAAAAACTTTATAATGGAAAGGCAAGATACATGTAGCGCCATGTCAGAACCGTCTGTCCGCTTTTACAAAGACCGAATAACTTTTCCAATTCTAGGGTCATTGTGAGACAGCAAAGAAATTCTAATTAGGTTACAGTTGCCTACCATAGTTATATGAACACTGTTTACTAGTGGCGTTTTGCCTACTTCAATATACTATTTTGCCTACTTCAATATACAGACGTCCTTCTCGTTCACAGCTTATCATTAGTCATGCAAAAAGGATCTAGGATAGTAACGTACATTTTATGCCAAGGCAACAGAAAGAGCGAAAATATTATTCTGGTGCAACTGAGAACTCTTGGTTTTAAAGCCAAAGTTTAAACCCGATGAAAGGTTGGTCATAAGCCTAGATGTAAATGAAAAGCCACAGCGAAGGCCACAAACGTTATGTCATATCAACTTCCATCTTCATCTGTAGCTCCAATTTTGACATAACCATCTCTTTACGATTTCTTTTCAAATGTTAAGATGCATAACTTTTTTAAAGTTTGTCTCCAATCTCTATCTTCATCATTAACTTTAGTGTTGAATTTTATAAAATGCCGCCATAGTCTCAAATGCGAATCTTTTTCTTATGATCACTGATAATCGTAAACAATCTACAAGCACTTAAAAATGTTGATATCTGCGATTACGCCTTGAGGCCTTAGCCGGTATATCAACATCATGAAACGGAGGTAAGGGAACTTGTAAGGGAACGAGATGCACTTAATGTCATTAGCTTAAAAAGCAAACAATAGTACAGTGTATATTAAATAGAGGGGTAATCAAGGATGATGACTTTTTTCGATAATCCTCTCACTAGCTATTTCACCTCTGAAAGCAACCATGGGGTGTTCGTATGCAACGTCAATCGGTGTCGTAAGCACGAAATACTTAGAGTGGGGAGCTCAACTTATCTTAAGGCAAATGATTTCAATGTTCCAAAGACAACCCCCCCTCCAGACCCCCTGTGGCTACGGCACTGTAAAATACACCAGAAACAAAACAAAGTTGATAAGAAAGTCTGCGTATTGCGTTGAATATATTTCTATATTTAATATATGGCGTCGAAGAACTTGTCTTTTCATTGGGCAATTTCGATTAACCATTCAGTTCTACAGACACTGATTAGTCAAAACAATTCCAATCGGGAAGGCAGACTCTGATTGTCTACTTTCAAAACATAATTGGGTATAAGTTTCATTGATTTCCTCTTAATTCCAATTCTGACAATTTTACTCTGACGTGTGTCAAACGAAAAAGGCTTTGCATTACTAAAATGTTTTTGCTATTTCTTGCCGTTTTCGTGTTTTGTACCACCAGTAAACTTTTGGAATATATTTTGTACGCTGTCATAAGATTATCATGAGGTGGCTGTCAATATGATACATGGTAGCAAGCAATATACAATAGTTAAAATGAACATTTAACAGCTACAAATTTACAAGAAATGTCGGGATCATGATATTCCGGATCACACAAGAAAATGACAAACAATTGTGAAATAGCAGCGGGACAAAACTTGATTTCCTCTGACAGGATTGAGTTGTGGCCTTAGTGCAACGATGTCTTTGCGGTTTAAATAAGAAAGGTCTAGCTAATCGAACATTTTCTTTATTCTTAAGTACTAATTTTTTATTAAAAAGATTATTACGTTGTAACGTCAGCAATTTTGAATGCCTTGGTTAAGCAGATACAGACACAAGTCCCTAATTTTCATATTTTAATAAGTAAATACGGGTAAGATCGGTGACTGAAAATTCGTAGGCCATAAAGTTGTGTTTTTTGTATTTAAATGAAGGAAATTGACTTTATTTCCTGATTTAAAGTTCTACTCATGTAAAGAAAGACATTTTATCGTGTTCTGTCAGTTCTCTATTTTTACGTGTCGCAGTATCTCAACTCTAATAAAGTAAATCTTTAGTTTAAAAAAGGAAAGTAAATAATAGAGCCGGGAGAATATTTGCATTGGAGTGAAAAGTAAGAGGTAAATTAATCGCCTAATACGAGACAGATGTAGTGCTTATCGATGATGGATACCAATTGGTAAACGTAATCATCAATATTCATCGTTGTGAGTCTTTGAAACGCTATGCATGTGTAGTATTATATACCAACAGGTTGAATAGTTATTACACCTGCTCGAGGGTGTAAGCTAACATATTTGTAAGCAAGAATTTATGCAAAGTAATGACGCAAGAGTAAATCAGACATAGATCTCATGCCCCATTTTTGCTCCACTCAACTGGATCGTCGTGGAAATCTCTTTCTACTTTGAAAGGAACTTATCATTATTTATCTTATTTTTTCTTTACTAGAAATGCATTTTTTAATGAATAACTCTACAGGCCAAAAACGTCTGGGGTTCTGCGTCAAGAAATGTAGGCTTGGTGTTAAACAGACTCATTTTTTGCTAACGGTAGTCTTTGAACTTAAGCTCAAGGTGTTATGGTAGACTTATCGCCTATGTATCGTGTTTTTTTAAAAACTTGTCGTGCGTCGGGGACCAATAGTGAACGGTATAGGTATTTCAAGTTACTAAAATGCAAACCTAAAAATGAATAAATCTTTCTTCTTTCGATTTCCTTTATTACTAGGAACGAGACTCTATTGCATGCCTTCTTGCTTTGCTGGGAAGCAAATCACGGATTTGAAACGTCAATCTCAAGTCACAATCCTATTGGAAAACGTCCGAGTTTATCTGAACGTCATATTCGATATTAACACTTTAAGAGGAATTATTGGCTACAGTTTCTAGCTAGTTTGAAGGAAATTGAATATATAGTGACGATATTGAGAAGAAATATACTGTTCATTTGAGGGCACTGTCAATACTGCGGGATTAACTAGTTGCAAATGTAGGTAGTCTTACAGCAACAAACTGATTGAGGTTAGAAATTTATGTAACCGCGTAGTTCTGTTACACGCCATGGATTAAACCGATATGAGTGGAAAGAATTATCCGTAGTTCAAAGAGGTCACCCCAGCCACGCTTATCGCTACCAATTTCAGTTGTTAATAAACGTTTTCATGCTGTGTGGGCTTCAGAGGGCTACGGTGATGACTTGTCGAGTTACTCATGAGTCAGAACACAACGTTGACAATTAAATCGAGGGCACTTAAAACTTGGAGGATTTTCTGCAGGTAACAACAGTTGTACGTTTTCAAAAGTGCATACGAATTAAATTATGACTATTATGTCCAAATCTTCAATACATTTGGAAGTAAGGAGGCATAAAAAAATATTGACTAATTAGAATAGGTTCTGTATAAGCAATAAGTATTTCAATTTGATAAACTTTGCCTCTTTCATAAATCTAAGGCAGTGAGGCAACAACCTACCAACGAACATTTTCCCAATGGTGTAAGCATCACAATTCAATCGATGAAACACCACTGTGAAACTTACCACAGTTTAAAAACTGCCACAATCATACATCACAAAAGTAATACAAATACCAACAAGGTAAAGTCAACAATGATAACCATTAAAAACTTATCCATTCAATTATCTTACCTTGATCCCTGTCGAAGAAACGAAATCGTTCAGGTTTTGCATTAAGAAAATAAATTTGTGCCCAGAGGATGAGTAACTTGGTGTAAAATGACAGCATCGTTCTTTCTTTCTGTAACTACTTTACAAGCTTCTGTGCCAGTAAAAGTTTAACTAACATGTGAAGTTACTCTTGACCTGAAGAAATGACAAATAGAGAGGCACAAGCTATAGTCCGTCCTATCGAGTACTCTGCACATGAAAAACTAAGAAGACACATCTACATGATGTTTTGCTCCTGATTCGGAATCAATTAACACTTAGCGCTGAGTCTGTACAGAAGTCAAGTGACACGATCGTTTTGCGCCTACCACATCGTTTTAGCAGGCAAACAAGAATCAGATTTTGAGATACAGTATAGAGAGTTGGAAATTTAATCCGAGTGATGAAGAATGGTAAGCCACAAATACCAGTGTTAAGACAGAAACTAGAATGAAATCTAATCGTGTCAATTAGGCTACTGGTCTATGCACAAGTCCAACTTAGAGATTCTAATAGAAATAAGTAGCTTCCGAGTGTTACTATCCGATATTTTAAGATACTGTTATGAATTATTGCCGACGGAAAACGATGTTGAACCTATTTAAAATGTACTCTTTAAGAATACCAACCCTTAGCCACACATTAAATAACTGTTTAATTGCAGGAGAGCCAAGTGATTCTTAAAGTTTAGTAAACATCATGTACCTAAGCTCTTACCTCTCCCACTCCCAAGTATATCAAGATCAATTTCACCCTCCTACCAAGGATAGTGAGGACATTGACTAATATGCAATTGTTCTTCTTGAGGGGCAATCAAAAACTCGGGAACATGACTATGCGACAGATCTTTCAAAAAGCATAAGATCCTAACCAAAGTTAAGGATGAAAAATAAATAGATTAAGAACACAAAATGTCAGTCCTCGCATTCCCAAGTCAACAAAATTAAAGTTATTGTAATTAAAGCAAGTTGCGAAGATCTCTCTTTTTGTCCTGATGAAACAGTGTCGACTTTTGGCAATCTGCATATCACATTGCTAACGAAAGAGGGACAAGTCAATAAAAAAAGACTTTGAGCATTGAAAATCTGCAGTAATATAGCCCGGGAACGTAGCTTAGCCTTACGTGAGGTTTTTCTTATCCCAAAAATATACGTGCAAGAGTGATGAAGATCATTAATATTTTTAGAAATTGTTTGTTTCTAAACGTCAGTCGTAACCCAATCACGAAAAACAGACACAAAACACCCCCTTTATGACTCATTGCAGCTACTATTAATGGCTGTTTGAAGCAGAAAAAGGTCTTAAGGAAAGACTGGTGATTGTGGTTATATGAATTACGAAAGCTATTTGACTTTCATATTTGATTTAGAAATTTCACACTTATGAAGTACAGCCTTGAGTTGAAAAAACCTTGGCCACTGGCCGTATTGTTGCCTGCTTATTTAATTTTTTTTTGTTTTAGACATTGGCTTCCTAGCTCCCAATCCAAGATACATTTAAGGACCTGAGGGAAATTTCACCTTGCTGTTATACCAGCCAGCTATACTATATTAGACGCATAGAACTCCTATCCTATAACATTATCAACATGACTTTAGTGATCGGGGGAGCGAATGGCCGGCGCTATTTCTCATACCCACAATCGTTGCTGGGCTTGATTTGGTAAACTATCGTAGAATCAGCTACGAATCTTCGTGACTAATGGCACATAGTTGGTCGACACATTCCTCTAATGGATGTTACGTGTGTCACAATCTCGATTATAATAAGTTACTTAAGTAGGGTGTATTTTCCGTTATCAAAGTGTACGGACATACCAATGAGGTTTGTTATTAATCAAGTCATTGACATGTTTGTAGCTATCAAAAGTCGTTTCTCATAAATATATAGTTAGAGTGCACCATATGAGACTAGAGACGCGTTGCAGTTTCAGTGGAACGTGAAACGAAGTGCTACAAGTTCACTTCAACAGATAGACGCAGATTAATCCCTTCAGAAGTTCCTTCTGTTCCATTTGGATTGTTCGAATGTGTTTGCATGCAGCTTTGATGAGAGTGTTGGTATGCTGAAGTTGATACACAGTAGACAGATTCTATTTAGACACTTTTTTACATTTTTCATATATGTAAATCAAGATATTTAATTGAACAGTAATAGTTCAGTTACGAAATAAATAATGATACCAACTTATTATGATTATATCGTATCATATATACATATATATCTCACCCTGCACACATGAAGAAAGCTATATCGTTTAGCCAGGCAGTTAGACTTCGTAGAATTTGTTCCAGCGATTAAGTTTTTGAATGAAGAGCAGCGGAGCTAGTGGAAGGGTGTGTTCAGAGAGGTAACGACAAGAGAACAATCAAGGACCACTAAGACAGGGCTTGGCAGTTAAATAGGGTGGATTTGTGTCCCCATTTAAGAGCCCTCGGAGTTATATGTTAAACACCGATTCTCCCATACCAGTACATTTATCAACGATTCGGAATGTATTCAACTGAATTACTTACTACTCAACGCTTTTGAAGCAATAGCATACTTGTGTAAGAGAAATAAAGTAAATAATTTAATTAAACCGATACTATACTCACCATATGTGTTCCGTTAGTGTAAATAAACAAATGCAAGTGATACGAAAGACGGATGCAGATCAGACAGAAAGCAAAAGAGTAAGCACGTAAACGGTTTACCTAATGCGACCCTGACACGACATGACACCTATACAACAATCTTTACATTGATTGTCCCCTTCAATCTACTAAAGCACTGGGAATCTTGGTAGCCCTATCTTAAATGATCCCAATTTGACGTCCAGCTAAGATTAAAGTTGACTTGGGTAAACAGCGGCTGTACAGTGGATTTTATATGTTTGCATAACGTTTTTTGCTTCATTTAATGATAAAGGGAAGAACTTTGTGTACCTATGTTAGAAGATAAATAGAACTGTATCCTTTCTGTCAAAGACACAGATAGACGTTTCTTCAGCGTAAATGCTGTAGTATTCTAAGCTATTGTCTGATAGATGTTTCAAAAGTCTGAATATCGGATATCAAACTCAATTGTAAAAGTTTCTTACTTGGGAGAGGCCAGTACTCAGCAAATCAAGATAATAAGCTTGGCATAGTTAGATTCCATTATACCGACGATTTCAATTGTTTTGACAGCTGCTCTGAGAGCCTTTTTCTAGATCTTCTGTATATGCCTTACCTCTTAAAGTTGTAAAAAACTGTAATTTGGAGGCTCATAAGTGAGGCTGATGTTGTTAAAACAAAGGAAGGGAAGAGAGGACTATTTTTAATAGACCAATCAGTGTTAAAACTGTAAAAAATTATTCATACTGGCAGCAGGAAACAAATCCATTGAACTTAAGCGTTGGAAAAGGGTAGGATATTACGACTATAAGACGGTGCCAAGTAGCTAGATCCTAGCAGTATGTGGTATTCGTGGTACTGTTCTTGGGAACTGCATCAGTACATATGGTTCGCAATAGTATTACCCCATATGAAACAGTGATATCATGTCCTTATATAACGAGTCTTTGTATGGGTAAAATTAAGAAACCTTTTTTCCAAAGAACAGATTAGGGTACCTTTGTTTGATAATCTTTACTAAGCCAAACGACTTGTTTGTAATCTTAAAAGGGACCTGTAAATCCGTCTTTATCTTTATCGTGATCCGTTGGAATCCTTGAGCAATTTCGAGGTAAAGGACGTGTATGATGTTATAAAGTTGTCAAAAGGGACAAAGGGATTGCAGTTAGAAAAAGTACGTCTATCTGAGCAACTGAGGGTTTTGTTCCAGTAACATTCTAACTATACATGCTGCACAAATGTATAGTTAGAATGTTAAAATTTTGAAATATGCAAGACATGCCCCGAGTGTCAGTCCGAGTCAGTCAATAATTCGAACGGGAAGTGCAACATATTGCGTGCTGTGTATATTTTTAATTTGTGAAAGGTTTCATAGTGTCTGCAGGTGTTGTTTGCCTTAGACTTAGAAAGAGGTTACTTAATATCACGAAATGATGGTCACGTTATTATCAGACGTTATAGAAGAACAATGCAGGCATGGTACATTAAGATGAGGCTGGGGGCCGACACCCCCACTTTTTTGGCAAAATGAGATATTTTTACTAGGATGGAAAAATTTGTCTGACCCCCTCCATTCTTAGCGCCGTCCGTCCAATGGCAATTCTTATTAATAAACAAAATTATTGAATGATTCCCTGCAATGATGATTAAACGTTAAATCTCTTTGTTTTGTATGTCACTTGAGCAGATTTGACTTGTTTACAAAAATTCTTCAGTGATGGGGATAAGCAGGAGTAAGAGTAAATACCCTATCCAACAACAATGTGATAAAGAATCTGAAAAACCTCAATGCACCCCAAAGACACTTTCTTTTCATGAGATGATATCAATTCATAGCCTTAACCCTTCATTAATCGAAAAAATACTTTTCAAATTATAAAGACGAAATCTCCATTACAATTAACACAGTTTTGGACAATTCCGACTCTCTGGAGAGTATAAGAATTCTGTAAGTCCTAGATCCTCAAGATATCACTTCCAAGTTGACATATATTTTGATCATGACCTTTTAAGGCTGTAAGAAGGCTGTAAAGATGTATTAGAGGACGGCGGCGTGTAAGTGTAGACTATCAAATTGTATATTCAGAGCAGGCAGAGCATGCTTTCGTATGCCGTTATAAATGGGCACAGGTTGGTGTAGTAAGTATCTTCCATTCATTTTTTTTATTCTACAATATCAAGGGAACAGAACCTGTTCGTAAAAAGAAAAAATCTATTTTATTCTTAACATTTTAGTTTTATTAAAATAGAATAGCTCAGCTGGCCTCTTATAAAATAATAAAATAGGAATAATAGAAAAGGCTCCGATTCGTCACGCACTAATAATAATTTTCAATACCCGTTTTTATTATTCCAAGTCAAGCGAAGGTAAACGTGATGGCGTATCTTTTCAAACGTACCATTTATATTCCCCCTACACACTATGATTTATAGCTTTTATTAGCATAATTATTCAAACTTAATACAGATACATTATAGTAAGAAATGGGTTAGAAATATATCCAGGTTTGATGTAAAATATTCTTGAGAAGCTTATGGTTCAGGAAAATTTATAGTATTCTGACGGAACTTAGATTCTTTCGTTCTTAGATTATTTTTAATTTACATATTCTAAATATATTATTGTTTTTTAACTCTTGATTTTGGTGATACATAGGCTACAGTATTATTGTACATTGTGAGGAAATTCTCCTGTGAATCGATACGTATTTTAAATGCTACAGGGGAAGTGACGGTAGTGAAATTTGACACATAGTGCGTTGGTCACAGATACCAGGCAGATTGGGTTTCTATCAATCGTCTAAACCTTCTGTGGTAACACAGTTGTTGAAAAACTCTGATTAGATAGACTTGGCTGTAGATTCTTAAGTATATATGACTCTGGAATGTAATAAGTTAGCGATCTTATCTGTAACCAAAGAGAAATTTGATTCTCTAGCTAATTAAGGCGATATCTTAATGGAGAGATGGCATCATCTCATAAACTACGAAACGCAGACTAAGAGCCCATGATGCACATGCCTTAAGAAAGGTAGTAGGCCAATTATTTGCCTACAGGCGTTAATATTACCTTTTCTATGGGAGAACTCGTACGTGAGACTACATTCGCCTTCATGAAATTCTTTAATCATATTACACTCCTTTAAAGGTGATAAGTTCGTAGTAAGAAGAATCCATGAACGAACTCTCCATCTCAGTTTATTCCTAGCTTGCCCAAACAAAACCAGTTAAGTTGTAGTCACATTTCGAGGGTCCTTACTATTAATACCAAGGTATTTGCTTTGTACAATTTACCCAAGGGACTTGACAATCTGCAAAAGTTGAAATAGACCGGGGAGTAGCTTGCTAATTCTGCTCGGGGAGAGGTAACGACAACCCCTCCTTAGTATTTGTTGCACTTTATTACTGAGGGGATACAGGGACAATTGTGAGTCGTAAAGGAAGGAGAGTGCTTGTAGTACATCAAGCTGGCTATGCCATCGTATGGAACTGGCCTCTATCTTGCCGAACACTTGACAAGTGATCTCTAATCTAACCACACTATATAAAGCATCTGTGCCAATACATTTCAATTTGATACTCGCCAGGGAAAGTTTACATATGAAATAAAAATACATGCAAATTTACTATTCAGTTTAAATACTTCCTTCTAATACCGCTATTATCTTGTAATGTTATAAAAATGATAAATAAACAAGAGTTCAATAAGGTATTTGCAGTGGGTGAGCAAAAATATGGAAAGACATTTGTAACAGCATTCTTCGTTTTACATATCGTTTGAAGCAAAAGGCTTATTATATAATCGAGGAATTAAAAGTTAATGTACGTTTGTTGTTACAATAGCTTCCAACAACGTTTCTGCCTTGTTTTGTATCAAATTAAAGCCATGCAAAGTTTTATGTAGCACATGGTAAAATCATGGCAACAGTAATGTGTTTTCTAGATTGTAAGCTCAAGTCTTGCCTATTTACACAATGATCCATGCGTTTGTTGCTGGATTTAGACGTATTATTCTAGATCATTCTGGAAAATATTTGCCAATGGTTTTGCAAATCTTGAGATACGAAAGTGTTTCTTGCTATATCGAGAAATTTTACAATTATTCCCGAGGAGCAGCCTCTGTAAATATCTTACACTCCACACTTCTTACAAATTTTTATTTTCCGTTGGAATTGGAGGTAGTTTCACATTCTTAGTTCTTGCAAAAACAAAACGGCGTTGAATCCCATACTTTACAAGGCAAAACAGTTCTTGATTCACATTTTTCCAGACTTGAGTCTGATGGTTTCGTCTCTAATATAAGAATGGTGTAGGACAGAGATTGTCACATTTTTACTCTAAATGTTAATTTTTTCGTTTATAACTACGTAGGTACGAATTCCAACTCTGTAGAAAGTGCATTTCCTAAAAGGTAACTTAAAAGCTAAATTTAAAACTTAGGAACCGTAAATTGACACCACATTGAAACCACCTCAAAATTGCAAAATACTCCAACAGCACTGTCATTTGCCAAACACACCCCCAGGAGATCCTTGATTTTTTAAAGAATTTTTTGATCAATCAATCAATCAGCCATACAGATGTCTGTAGCTCAGATAGGAACTTTGCAAACTGGGCTTTCAAAATTGTCTTGCTTCAGTTACTCCATAGTTGTGCCGATTGTATTTAGAAGGAGACAAATGAAAATAACAGGTAATGTAACATGGTTCCTGTTTATAATCCCTTATTCTTCTCGCATGAATTGTATTCAAGATTTTGTTTGTAAAATGACTAAGCTATCAAATATTTTCTAAGTATTCCTTTGTCATATCTGCCAATTTGAAGAAAATGAAATGGGCTAAAATACTACCGTGTGAAGAAAGTTAACCAATTTTATCTTAATTCAGAACCCCACTTTGCAATAATTTCAAGTAGCTATGCAAGTACGGAAAGAACGCTCACGCACTGGAATTTTTTCCGGCTAGGGAATGCTAACATTGTAGCCAAAAGATATTTTCGTGGATAACAAGAAAAGAGGAGAAGGGGGTAAAGTAAACATTCGGATGGAGAGCTTGTTTTTAAGAAGGTAGTCATAATGTGAGATGCTAAACTGCTTAATAGTTCATAATTACATAGCCTTCAAAGTAACTCAATATCTTGAAGTTGCAACCCTGCCTTGTATTGAGTGAAGGATCAAAACAATATATATGGGGAAGGGGGCGTGCAATTGCAGGCATTAGATAATAAGAACTCGTTGTCACCTTTGATAAAGTGTTTATAAGAGAACTCACACCAGGTAATACAGAATCAGGCAACACTATAAAAAGAGCGTGAACGATACAAGGAATCAAGTTGTTAAGTAAATGATAAGTGGCTAAAAGCTTCAAGTTTACAAAATACTAACTCTCGATGATAGTTTAGTAACAGAGCGCTATCAGTAACTAAAGGACCGTAATAAGAGATGTTGCTCATTACCTTAAATTTCAATAACGCAAGATCAGGTTTTAAGGAAGTGGGCTTTCTTTATCTGCTTTAACGTATCCGAGTTTTTCAAGTAGTTACTGCCCAGTTACTGGCTTGTTCTATGAGTTGATACGCAGCAAATTAAGAGAGTCTTTAAAAAGCGATTGTAAAGTCCAGCTCACATCTGCAACAGAATACATCTATTAGACCTTGTAAAATGAAATTTTTCGTTCCCGTATACATTCGGCTATGGTAGACATTGATTGAGTTAGTTTAGAGAGCACTAGATTCCATTACAAACATTGCTATGTTCATAAAAGTTTCTTATTTTTCTATGAAGAAGATAAGGCCTTGTTTTAATTGGGGATAGCTTGGCTACTCCCTCTTCAAGTATTTCTATCTTGCAATGGCAAAATGTAAGTAAAATGTATACAGTTTGGCTTAAATTTCTAACTATAACACATTGTTATTTTAAGTAATCTATCGTGTGCTACGGTCTGATTCTTTCTACAACTTAACAAAGCAACGAAGTAAGAGTTATAGGCAATATTGTCTAAAACAAGTATTCGTTAGAATCAAAATCCTATCATAATGCATGGCAGAGGAAATGAATAAAAGCAAATTTCTACAAATATAATGTTACTGTGATGCTATTGCAGCATACCCTACCTGTCCGAGGAACGAGCGTCTAACACCTCTGTATTTACAAAATGGCAAAATCTTAAAGACTGTTACAAAACTGTTTGCCCCTTCAGGCCAATTCGTGGTTCAATCTCCAGCACAAAAAGCTATTGTTAGTTTATGCTCGAGGCTTCAATCTATTAGAGATGACCCTAAGCCCCATTTCAAATGGGACTATCATCATAACAGTTATTTTCGAGTAAAATGTAAGTATTTGTGCTTTACCATTCACGAGCAAAGCACATACCTGAGCAAAAACAACCTAGTTTATCATGCAGATCAAAAGACTACTTCCAAAGACCAAATCTTGAGCAGTCGACGGTAGTGTTATCTGTATCAAAGCTGAACAAACAATTTAACAGCTTGAAATCGTAGAGTTAATCCCATTTGTTCAGAGCATTTTGCATAAAAATCCAAGCTTAAAAGTATAATGAATGCCATAGTGAGCAGTTACAAATGGCTGTTATCCAATATCTACTGTAAATAGTTGAGTCTTTTAGTTTAAAATACTAGAGGGATAAATTCTGAACATCGGCATATTGTAGAAGCGACCAGGAGAAGATAGAGATAGGATCAGCAAGTGCTGGATTAATGAGAGTACTCTGTTATATGATGTTAAGGTTAACTTAGGCATCTTCTAAGTTTCAGGCTTTGCAGTTCTTCTAAATATTCCCAAAATCCTTTGCGCACATCGCCACTCCGCTAAAATTCCGTCTTATTGTGTGCTAATCAAAGAGAAGGAGACCCCGTTGTGCTAATCATTTTCCTTGAAAATGCACGTCGTTGAAAGTTGTTGATGTCTATTTCTAAAGAGGATCTTCTATAATTTTTACTATATATTAGATACATACTATACATCTGCGGAGTAAATTGGCAGTATGTGGTTCGCTTCCAACCTTTTATTGTTAAAATATTTGATAAACTGTCCTCCTCAGATTGCCAGTTAAGAAAACATGAAAAGATAGGATTCTGGATATCTTTTCAAAAGATTACTTTACTTTCGCCCAACCTTTCTACCTTTATCAGATTTAGATAGAGGCAGATGAGGTTAACAGCTATTAGCGGTAGTTAGTTTATTTTACAGATACTAAAGTCATTTTAAGTCAAACAACGCTCTTATTTAGCGTATATCATCAACATATACATTTTTTTCTCAGATTTGGAGATTCCTTGATGATCCAGAATGTTGACATTTGGGCAATCTATTGAAAACCTTTTAAAAGCAGCTATCAGTTTGCCGACCCGACCTCATTTAAACGCATTTCAACGATGTGTGTCTCATGACAACTGATCAATACTTGTCTTTTAATAGCAGTATTAGTGTCAGCTTCAGCAATGAAAGGCCGTCATGTAGTACTGATTGAAGTGCCTACAATGACACAATGTTATGGCTTTGAATCCTACACTGTAAAAATTTTCTTTGGTTGATTGGCCAAAGGGTTTAGCTCTTCACCTAACAGTTATGATAACTATACTTGTTTTACGAAATGCTACTGAAACCTTCATCAATAAAGATGAAGCTAGTTTACCGCAATCATGAACAAGTAGTAAGTGGTAGCTCGTACGTAATCTAAAAGTGCTAAGGGTAATGAATTGCATGCACTATTTTTGCATTTACTTCAAACCTGCAATGAAGATACTGTCACTAGTCTCTCGGCCTTGATCTTGGTTTAATAACTTAAAACTCTACATCTTGCTCACATAAATCACATGCCTTGGCTGTATAATGAGCACGTTTAAAAATATTCCTTTCTTACACCTCACGAACTTTGAAATCACTAACAGTATTAGCAGACTAATAGCATGTAGACAAGATCTCAAATGCGCTTCTTCTCAAGAGTAGATTTCAGATTTGTACCATTCAATGCCAGATATTCAAACGAAAATGACATTATCAACTTTTAAACACCAGGCAAATGGTGTTAATTTCAATCTGTTATGATTGTTTATTGTGACAAATAAAGGTTATCAGAGATGAATTCATATGTTTGCTAAGATTCCGAATTTCCCTTACTGCAAATGAAACATGTCCCCTCAGAACCTTTCTATTTGTATATGAATATTTTACAGAAGAAAGTGAAGAAAAGTGGCATCAGTTTCCCAGTTTGCATACATCCTTCAAATTAAAATAAATACTAGTGAACCATCATGTACATTTGATAAAAAAACTTTTTATCTTCGAAACACAGACTTCGTTGTGTAAAATTATCAGAATGGCATGCTAAACCTTGCAAATCTATTATGCTATTGTGCTGTTATTACATTCGATCCTTTGTGTCTATACCACACCCCCATAATCTTAAAACCTCCAGATAAACTTGGTTTGGAGTATTATGAATTATAATTTACTGTTGACGTAACGTTGAGAGTAGTACTTACGGCTTTTGACATCAGGTTAAGCAAGCACCATTTTACCGTGCAGGTAAATGTCGAAAGTAGACGACATTCTTGATGCATGTGGGCTTATTGACACTCGTATTGGTTTATTGACAATTCAGCTGCACTTTATAGAAAATTGGTCTTATTTTTGGATGCTGCATCTGATCATCTCTGCAACGCAGTGAACTAAAAGAGCTGTGAGCAAGCTAAAGGTTAACTATGGCATAGATTTTATCCACGGCCAAAACTTGTGTGCAGTTTAACAATAAAATTTGTTTGTTGAGTTTTGTTTTACTATTAATCTCAGCCGATTTCTTCTGGAAGAAAGAAAAAGACCTTGGGGGCATACTAGAGGAAGAGAAGTTAACAGCAAGTGATGGTAAAGGTTTTATACACCTTAACCCCTTTTAAACTGCTGACTCCTTATAAGCTTGTTTGCGTTATTCTGATACTGGTCTTGAATTAAGTCTTCACAAGCGCTAAATTTCGGACGATCGGCTCTAAAAGAATCTCCTAAATGCATTACTGGGTCAGATAAAAATTACAATCCCATTAACGTGACACACTTCTTTTGGTCTGGGATAAAACGTGGTTCATGACCATTTTGTAGTACTGAATTAAAAAAGAGAATATAGGAATAGTAACTTCTTCCGCCTACCATCAGTACAAGTGAAGGAAGGAAATGCGTGTTTTGAGTTTCTGTATCCCAGATTCGCAAGATAATATACCAAGGGCTATTTAGACATCCATTACATATCTGTCAGAGACCACACACGGGATAAACAAGGGGCTTTGTTGTAATTTATAAGTTAAACAAAGATGATTAGTTCATTTTAGAAACTACATATACCTTAGAGTTTACTTCTCTATTTTAAAGACTGAGAGGTTTGCATTACGTAAATAGACGCAATATAGAGTTAATATGTCTTGAAACAGCATAAGAAAAAATACAATTTATCTTACACAACCAATATAATTTTGCCACTCTTTCTTAATCGCAATACTAACAACTCAGAGTTAGATTATAATAGTTGTCTTTCCTTACAAGATCATTTAGTCAATTTGTTACAAATCTGTGAGTGTTAGATCTGAAACACTAACACACAATCTACGTTCATGATACTAAGCGAACAGATTTCCTACACTGATTTCAATCAAAGTGTTTTAACGTATCTTGAAAACTCGCTATTTACTGGTTCGTTTGAAATGTCATTTAAAAACAGGAGAGGAAACTGCCTTACATATGATAGTAAAATTCCTTCTTTGTAGGGAATACCCCTTACAAAACCTCGTCAATCTACATCTGACTAATACGAAGCGCATTTGCTTATTATTGCTTATCTTAACCAACATTGAAGGTTAACTGGAAAAGAGAACTGGCACGTAGCCTCGGTAGATAGCGACGTGGAATATTCTGGGTTTTTGAATTATATACAACTTACGTTTCTAAGTATTAAGAAGTTAAATTGATTCCTGGTCACTAACAGTAAAATGTCACCAAAATCTTCTTCCTTAATGATTTACACAAGAAAGTATAGTAACAAGGTACCTGATAAGTTCTGTTAGTTTCTTTTCGTAGAATGTCCTATGTTGTACCAATCTTACGTACTGAATGGCAATACTCTTCGTCCGAGTGGCTACTTACAATCCTATGAATCACACTGACAGGAATTTTTCCATGTGTGAGTTGTCAAGTTTATCATGTACACTATTGACTTGTTGCCTGTATCTGTAAATGGATTTATAATCATGGGACAGAGAATGCTCACCAGCCTGTTACCTGTGGAATATGACGTCTCCGAGTGACGTAAATCGCTGTCTACTGTATTCAGGGTCTTAATTAGCATAGCATTCAGAAAGAACAAAAGCACAAATATCTCTTGTGTTCTATTCATTGATACATATCCACTTTTGTTAAGACAATTAAACATCAATACTTTTGAAACACTGAGACGACTTTAACATTGATGTAAACAAATCAGTTAAAACTTCTGTTTAAAAAGATCAACAATAATGGTATCTGGATAAAATAAACTATGATCTTGCCACCTACGTTTTTATGAATTTACTTTAATTCTTTGGCTGTAGTGTTGTTTTATGGACTGGTCATCTGTTATCTGTTTCATCTTTTATCAGGCATTTTTTGTTTGAACCTATTAACTTTGATAGCACTTAATTATCTACGATTTGGCTCTTCCCTTGGAATTTCCTCTGGAGGCCGACCTTGGACTTCACCCATCGAGTAGTTTCCAGCGTCACGTTCTCCGGCATTGCATATTTGTTTGTAGGTCTGAGACTGGATTAAGGCTTGTGTAGGGGGTAATCCCATTAACAATTGTAATTTGAACAGCAGAAAAGTATACGAGCTAGATATAAAATAGGCGCAAGAGCATAATCCCTGCATTAAGGATGCCTAACTATGAACCTATATTGATGTTTACCGAGTCACTCCATTCATATGCACGTAAGCCAATAATTACAATTGTTTGCTACGACATCGAGGTATTTGACGTAAGTACAAGCTGCTACCCGTTGCCTTATGAAATGGTATTATCGAGGTAAAAGTTGGTGCCATACTGTTGACAGTGCTTTATGATAAAGAATAAACTACATTTGTTTAGAATAATACAAAGGATGCAAGGGATTTCCAAGAATGAGAATCGTTTGATAAACATGGACGCTATAAACAGAACAGGAATGTAGCAGAAATGTGTGAGATGAAATGGAGTTGTCTTCTTAAGGATAACTGGACGGCAACTTCTTGTAGTTACCACTTTCTTTACTTTAGTAATACTTTACTGCTGCAGACTACGAAGTAACTGTTTTGCTGTGTTTCATAGATTATTATTAAGAAGGAACATGACCAAGGGCTGGTCTGTGTTTCTTATATTATACCATCATCAGCAGTACCTTATTTAGTACAAGAATAAGGAAATCCGGATAATGCCAAACATCGCAAATTTCTTAACTACTTCAAAACAATTGGATATTTAAAATTCCCGAGTAACCTCTTTTTGGACGTGCCGTCTGTGTTAAGATTGGATTCAAAGCCAAGAAAGATTTAGGCTTAACCCCAAATACCTGCTTCTTGTACGAAGAATATTGGTGACTGTTTTGGTATTCTTTCAACTTTTTTATTTATCAATATGTTCAGAAGCGGACAATTGGCAGATTAACAGGGTAAAGGAGGGAAGGGAAAGGCAAGTTTGGACTGGCCAACAAGTGTAGGAGCATTGTTTTATATTATTTGATTAAATTTTGAAATAGTTATGAATGTCGAAAAAGAAATTGAACAGTATTACTGACAAGTCAGTTTTTATGCCTAATAAAGTATTTCTGGCTTTGAAGACCGCTTTCTTTCACCAACAACTATCTATCACTTCAACATGTATACAGTTACAGTATCTACCTGTAATGAAAACTCTTAAACATTATATCTATCCTAAAAAAGCATCCATCGTAAAGCATTTTTACATCAAAAATACAAGTTTTTGTTACTAGGTCCTCGTGCGACGTTAAGAAGACTGAGATTCTATCTGTTTTTAATTTTCCTTTGGCTTTGTTTATAGTAACGAAAAAGGACCACACATTAATTGTGACGACAAAGAAGGTGTGGGATGGTGTCCCACTGTTCTCAAACATAAACATTTTCACATTGGTGCCACAATGTTCTCAAACTCTATTCTTGTTGACAAAGAGTGTGAAATGATCTAAGAAAAGGTAACTATTACATCGGCAAGTACGGTTACACTTATGTTTGAGGTGTAACATGTTAGAAAAAAGTCGACCACTTCGAAGAGATAAAGGTATGTCTTGCATAAGAAAATGTTGCCTTCTCACCATGGGCGCAGATTGCTGTAAGAATGAGTGGGGGATGAAAGAATTAAACATGGACACTTTGACATTTCTGGGCCCAAAATTGGTGGATAAAGTAGATGTTGTTCCGCCATCATGAAAAGTGAAAGGGGAGTCCCGCCGTCCCCTGCGGAATCTACTCCCATGCTTTATACTTTTATTTTGTCCGACAATGTCATTTCCTGTTATTAATCCATTCATAATTATGAATATAATATAAAAAAAATATCAACAAAAATTTGTTATGTTATTCTAAATTGTTGTATATCAACAAGACCTATAAACAATATTATTGTACTTGTGGAAAGATGTTTTGACCATTGTGATACATGGTTCATGTTTAAATCAGGTCTGACCAATGTAACGTGAGGTTTTTCGTTCTTAATATGACAAAGGTAAACACAAAACGGTTCAAGTAACTATCGGTCGACTTACAAAGTGTAAAACCCAGTGCTGTGATAGTTCTGTGTAGCAAAAGAGCTATTTGGCAGGGAGAACTAAAGAGAAATTATAATTTTAACAGCGTTCTGTATTATCAACCTCTGTAGTACAGCTGAACGTCAAGACTGGGACCATTTACTAATTTGACTCTAGTATGTTTATATAATCTGCTACAAAGAGTAAATGTTCTGCAATGCAGCAGACCATATTTCCATTCACACGTTTTGAATACAAACTCTGCTAAGGTTTATTATTCTTCCTAACAACATGCTGTTTACTCTAAGAACCTTGACATGAAACTGTGACACAAACGTAAATAACGACAGAAAATGTTTTCACAGCATTATGACGTCTTCAACGATCCTTTTATGGTTAGATCTGGCACTATTGATTTCTCTATTACATCTGTAAAGTACGTCATTATGGAACTTTCTCGTTGGATTTACAGTTGTATAATACTTTACACGTGTAACTTGCAACACATTCGTATCTTATCAAAATTCGGTTCTGAACAATTACTAGCAAGAGCTATTCCAACTAAACTTCACCGGTACCAGTAGTACCTCTGTGGCTCTACGTTGTGTGATTGCGAACCGAAATGCAATATGGAATCAAAAGGCATATGTTTGGATTCGAGATGATCTCATTGGGTTCGTTGGTTTGTAAGAGTGATTTCATTAAAATTGCATGAAAATACTGATGCAACATAAATATTCGTACTTATCACTTTAACGCAATATTTCTATGTAAGATTAAGATAGGCTGCAGATGCACTGTTTGTTGTTGGTCCGTGACTAAATACATAAAGAATTGAGAAAAGGAATATTAAGAGCTGTTCCTGCTAACAGAAAAGGATGCCAAGTGTGAGAGAGTGCGTTTTGAGACGGGGAAACTTCTTGGCTTGACGCGGAAAGAAAACGAACTAGAAGAAGAGAAAGAAGAACGAGACGACCTAAGGGGAAATTATACGTAAAAAGCAGTCAGAACTCCAGTCTGTTTGAGAGTAAAGTATAAGCTTTAAAGGGAACTAAAAAAGGCAAAGAGATACAATATTTGACTCCTGACTAATGAATTGATATCAAGCCAGCAATATCTTTGTATCTACCAAACGTACAGACTTGCCTTTGTTATCCCACGGTAGCTCAACAAAATAAGGGGTACGCTTTAAAAACTCATTGCAATACTACGAGTACGGTTTAAAAAGTTCACAGTATGACAGTTTAAGAAAATTAGCTTAACGATATATTTCCAAGAAAGTCTTGATGTCAAACTATCTGACATTTTGTCTTACGGCAACCTTTTATAAAAAATTTTGTCTGTTTTTCTTAATTTCGTACTTTTTTAAACTTAGAAATTTAAGATACACAGATAGGATTTACCGCCTTTTCATTAAATGCATCCTAACCCTCAGAGTTTTGGTAGGAACCTTGCTGACAACTTAAATGCTCTGTAAAGCAAATATTCGGTGAAAAATGTTTTCTAGCATGTTCATCGAAGTACCGTGTCTCTATCTCGTGACGATGGCGGTCACATTATGTATGCCTATTTCATCCCTGGCGTATCGTATCACCTCTTTCATGATAATTTAAGTGGAAAATG
>JAAAKL020001700.1:0-29472 GCA_010016065.2 Carybdea cf. marsupialis auct. non (Linnaeus, 1758) | reverse complement strand
GGGTAGACAGGTCAATGCCACATGATAGCTAGTGTTTGTAAGGTACTAATTTCTACTTTAATTGCAACAAGGCCAGGAATGGGGAAAATGAGTGACGGGAAAATAAAGAGATTTTGTTGTAACTGACCTCTTCTTGGAAGGAAAACTTTCCAACTGCAAATGAGCAGGAGTAATTACAAGACAGAGAGTTGCTAGAGGGAGGGGAAGGACAAGATAAGATAGATGACAATTACTTTGTCGGATTAGGTTATAGGAGAGGGTTTGTTGAGTTAAAACGTTTACCTTGTTTCCACGTAGATTCTGCTTGACAACTGTAAAAGAACTGTTGAGAAGGCATTCATTTAGGTAAGGCTGACGATATATGACTCATGTATGGAGGAGAAAGAAATTTGCAAAACCAGCCTGATAGGAAGGTACCAAAATTTGATGGCTCCCACAAATTCCACTGCAAACAATCTTTGAACTGACAAGAGCCCCACCGCCTGTTTTATGCAGTCGAAGGTCAACATTCGAAAATGTGGAGGGTTTCCTCCAGAGGGAGCTTCGAGTTTTGTTACAGAATCTATAATGCGCGACCATCAGTGTTCATCTTCCACTATATCTTCTCCTAACATTAAACGGCACACACAAAGAGAACACTTTTGGAAATACCTACGTAAGCCTGTACATCGTTACAACAGATTGCTAGGTAGTACAGTACCACAATTGCACCAGCTTGCCTTAATTGTGGAGTGTGCGACCCTCAATATCTTAAGTGTGTTAAATGATAGAGCAAAAGTACGAAAGGCAGGGAATATTGTAAGACGTATAAACGGAGGCCCACCATTACGGATCTGATATCTACTTGATCGGGAGAGCCGCAAAATATTTGTTGCACATTATCGTGATCACTCTTTTTGTATCATGATCCTTGTTTTTCCTTTTCAGCTCCCTCAAACGTACGAAATGGCGTCATTTTCTCAGGAATCTCAGAGATACTCACAACCTATCCCAATGAGGGACGAGTCTAAGGATGAATATCAGAAACTAGCCACAATTCCATCGCAAAGGAGTCCGATACTTGAACCTTTACGGCATGAAAATAACGCACCTATATATCATGAATTGGAGGAAGAAATGAGGCAGGCCCCCCGTGCACGAGTAAATCGATAGTGACACACTTTTACTAGTCATGAGAAAGCACCGATGCAAAGTAAATATTATTCCTATAAATGTGCTGTTAGTCCTACAGGCCACTGAGTTGCATAGGGTATCTAATGCCGATGGAGTGGAATTTAGGCTGTGTCTTATTTGTTGGAGTAGGAAATACGACACACGTAATGCAAGCTTCACTTTTGGGAAAGGGTTCTCTTTTCAAGAGATGATGAAGAGTACCATGTTATTACAAGGAAGCATATAATTTGGAGAAAACTCTATAAAACTATCGCTAAAGCAATCTCGAGATTGGAACAGAACAGAACTCACTTTTTGAAGGATGAGCTATAACATACAGTTGTAGTATTCATATTCATTACTACTTGTGCGCTGTGTTGAGATAATAGTTTGGAAGAGGGTGGTGGATAGTACAACATTACTTAATTTGTAGGGTACAACCAAGGGTTTTCACTACTAACTTTTCGAGACTAATTGCGCTTTGTTCACAAACCCAGTTTGGTAGACAGTTGCTTTCTAAAGTATCTAGATAAAAGCCAGGTCTTGCGTGAAGTGTTTGTATCAGAGAATTAATATCCTACATGCGAAATATGGTTAATGTTTTACATCAGAAGATGTTCATTTATGTGAACGTTTGTATCAATTTTCGTCGGAGCTGTAGCGACCAACTAGAGGCGTGGTGTGTCGATTGCTGATATTGCTGTGAGGTTGTTTAACTGTTTGTTGTCATTGTCAACATTGTGATGATCATAATCATCATTATCATTAATGTCATCATTATCCTCATCATTTACCATTGACATCATCATTACCACCATTTTATTTATTTCATCTGAGGCGGCATCTCGGTCGTTGTCATTTTCATTCTTCTCTACATTATCGTCACCACTATCATCATCATCATCATCATCATCATCATCATCATCATCATCATCATCATCATCATCATCATTATCGTCGTCATCGTCGTCATCATCATCATTATCATCATCACTATCGTCATTTTTAGAAACATTATATTTGTCATCTTCAGAGTTCACCTACTGTTCGTTATTTCTGTAATTGGCATCGTCTACATCACCATCGTCATGGTGATCACAAACCCTGCCTACGTCCTCAAGTCTACGCAAGGCACTTAATCTCCAGTCGTGACCGAAGTGCAACTAGTCTCCTTAACTCTCCCAATTTTTGACTGATATGTAGCAAATACGCGTGATTAGCAGATAACATTCCCACTAGTGTGTCCTTTTACTCAACTTGATTATAAGTAGTTTGGTAACATATTTTTGTTATGAAAACACCAAATTCGGCATTCAAAACCTTTTTGCCAGTCAAAAATGGTAACTTTTAGTCTCTGAAGAACCTCGAGTTGCACTTTTCGTTTAAGCAGATCTACGCATAGAGTGTTCTTTCTCATCGTAAGTGCATTGCTTCTCTTTAAGTTAGGTTTCGGTCTTTGAGAAGGGTGCGGGGGTAGCTAGGATTTTAACGGGAGAATAGCCAACCCAATAGTGCCCCATGCGAGGGGAAGTTGTGTCCAGTTTTGCTGGACGTATGCTTAGTCCGTAGACACCACGTGTGAAAACAATCAGAGTTCTATTGATTCGTAATTGAATTTAACATTCACAACTAGTGGCTGGGCAGACTTTTCAAACTAGGTGTGATGATGACTTTTTTAGGAATCCACACCCTCTTTTGATAAGACTAAAAGTTGTAAAGTTGTAGACATAGTTATTGCTGACTCAGTCTAGCGCAAGTGGAATCTAAAGAATACTATGCTGTTTTTCCTTTCCTTTGTTTCCAGCCCAGGTCTCTCTTGTAATCTTACTTATAATCAAGACAAACCACAATTTCAATGTCTGAGGTGAACAAACTTTGGCATTTCCGAGAAGTGGATGGAACGTGTCCCTATCATCCCCGTCATCATGCCATTGCTCAGAACCTTAAATTTAGGTAAAGGAATGCCATCTTATGCAAAATACAGAAATACAAAATGATCAGAGGGGTTTGACAACACCCATCCGAACATTCGTAGATTCGGATGTTTATACGCAATTGGTCATATGGGAATGGTCAGAGTTCACAAAATTCAACAGACCCCTGTTTAGCTGCTGATAACAGACGTTGGCACTTGACTTCACTTCCTCGATTATCCAAACGTCTGGCAAAGCGAACTTTTGAAAGTTTATCAATATCATCCAGAATACCGGATAATCGAATTTTGTAGCATCCCGAGCTGATTAGATAAGTCTATAGAATAAGTAAAACATTCGTATCTGAGAGGTTAAGTGACTTCAGAGAAGCTCATCAACGGGGATAAGATGCCTAGTTGTAGAGGAGGGAGGGGGAAAGCTTCATTGTTCACATGTAAAACATTTTAAATGACTTTACTAATTATGTTTCAGATCACATCAAAAAAGACCTGAGGCTCAGTTGAGAAATATTTTTGTGAGTTCGACACAGATTCGAATTCAACATGAGGTAGAAAAAGTATAAAATGAATTGAAGTGGACGATTGTGCCTTTTCTAAAAAAATGACTGTGAATGGTCAAGTATTCAATAATTGTCTGCAGAAATTGATAATGTCGTCTCCAGAATTGCTACGTAATTTTTATTGTTCATTTCTCTGGATATTGAAGTAATAGTAAAGGGGACAGGGTTTACATGATCAATTTTGCTAAGTTTGCACATTGTTAGAGCTAACCAATAGAAACAGCAAACCTATGAAATCAATTGAGAATACACGCCATGCTCTTGTATTAAAGTATCTTAGATGTACATTGCAACAGGGAAACATATGCTGGACTCAGCTATTAAAAGGGCAACCCCATCTCCCCAGCCCAAGTGAATTGGTGTAGTAAAAACATTTGACGTTCAGCTGAAACCGGTTTGGATAACACTACCTGTTAAAAGGGCATGTTTTGAATGCATCCGTTGCGGATGAGCCCAAACGATACACTGATCGATGCAGGTTTAGAAATTAATATTTCCATGTTTATTCTCTCTTGATGGAAAACGCACCAGACACGAGAAAGACCAAGAGATCGTGGGATGTGCTCTTTCAGACAACTGCTAGCGATATCTTCTTCATGGCTCCCTGTGTCTTGTGTTGTCCTGTTCACCGATAATGCACAGTGTTGATAGATTTGGGTGACTATCTTTACGTACAGCTGGTACACATTTAACGTCACTTTTGGATTCAGAGATACCTAAATATGGGGTAGACGTATCAACACTGTTAATATCTGCAGTAGGTGAGAAGATCCTGAGCAAAATAGCTTGTAAATAGTTGCTATTTTGGATTTCAAGGGTTTTTGACAAGCCATGGCCTCTACATTTCCCCAATCAGACATATATTAGCAAAAACCGTGTAGCAACTTAGATATTTTAAGGGCCTACTGCTGTAAAGTGTTTCACTGCTCAGAGCGCTTGCAACTATCTTAACAGATCTTGCCCTTTTTCTTTTCAATAAAGGAAACTGTTGAATTTCACATCAGACATTGACATTATCCGATAACGTTGAATAATCTCATCGTGAGACGTTTTGTTCAGATGCCAGTCAGGATAGAATCTATTCTGCAAAGTGGTCTATCTTTTGCAAGACACGTTACCTTGGTAAGTAAAGCCAACGGATTTCTGTAAATTCACATTTCAAAAACATATCTTAATACGATCAAATCAAGCTGTGACAAAAGCGAGGAGGAGATAAGAACAGAATAAAGCACGGCTTATGTCACCCGTATCGTTTTGATCGTACCAAGAGCAATTGTGTAGAATTGATTCCTTTAACATCAACACTTCAGTTAAGAAATGTAGTAATAGTAGAAGCATATCTGTAACTGGCCGCCGTGACTTAGTTATCTTCCGTAAGTCTTGGATTTCTGGCTACACTTAATTAAATGGCTGGTACTCAGCGACACTGGAAGATCATAACCAGTGAACTTAAAGTATATTTTGAGAAGAGAGGATTTGAAATATTAAGTTAGAAATGATATTAGAGAAGTAAGCTATAATGTCACTGGCGGGATTTGAACCCGTGACCCATGGACTTACTGCGTACACTCTACCCACTGAGCCAGGTTAACTTTGGTGAGCTTAGTTTTTCTTGCATTGGTCGCCACATTATCTCCCCATATTCCACCGGAGAACATTGACAACCAACTTTACGCTTCTCCCCAAAAGATGAAAACGCATTTATAAAGACGGGGTATGTAGAACACGACAATGGATCGTGAAGGTGTGAACTTCAAAAGACTTTATCAAAAACTGTTTAGGACAATTGCGATATATACAGTGCTCAATTTCTTTTGACCAGATTGGAGAAACTTTATCAGCATCGAAACTTGATCCCAAAGTCATTTAGTCCCTCTGATTCCATGATCTATCGAATTTTATAACATCGGGACGCGAAGAGAGTGGCGATGCTCCACTTTCACTAGACCGCAGGACCACGTGCCTCGGTTGCTGTAACGTGAGGCAGAGGACCCAGAGATAACAAGTTTCTGTAAATGCTAGGGGTATACTTTCTAGGTGTAACCCCTACACAAAGGAGGATAAGACCGAACTGTCTATTGTTTTCTTTTCACTCGAGAAAGTACAACACTTGAACCACAAAATGCTTATCCGAGATTACTGTCACAACTTGCTTATTGAGTTCACTGTACCCTGGCGCATAGCTTTTCATGGAATGGCCACCTTGATACAGTAAGTTTAACGATAGGTTATTTTTACACAATAAAATTCAAATTCATCCATTTTATAAACTAATGTTTCGAAGTTAGAAGCTAGAGATATGACGTAACAGTCTAGTTGGTCTGAAATATTCCAGATAGAACTGTCATCTGTAACAGCAAGATAATCATTGAAAGATCCTTAATGGCTATTTCATTTGATGGGAAGACATACCGGGTTTCACTTACCGCCCTACATTCCGCACTTTTCCCCTTTCTCCGATTGTTTGTGATTGGACCCTGTCATGACGTGCTGCGCTCGTCCTAGTCCTTCTATTTCTATGGTGTAAACCAAATTTGTCCTAGTTGCAGGGAATCAATTATGTACTTATGCGTAAAAACTGGTAGTATAGAGTATTCGTCATCGGAAAAAGTTATTCTACAACGTTAATGCTATACTCAATAGAAGTGGTGTACTGCACACAATCCTTTAAAGGATTCCTCAGATCATATCTTCCGAAACCATGAGAATATTTCAGTCCGATAACAAGAGAGAATGTTAAAAACTTGTGATCCTGGAAATCATAAATTTCATGTAAAATTTAGTTCGATTTGCAACTACTGACCAGAAAAGATAATATCCCAAAAGGAAACCTCCTTAATATATGCAACACTACACACACTTCATGTGATAGAACTTACGTCTATACAGTCGTCTTCTTTGCAAGACTACTCTATCCTCCAGCCGACAAACGAAAGTGAAATTACCTATCTTTCAAGGGTCTATCAAACGATACACTGTGGGCTGAAGTCATCATGATACACTGTGCTCTAAGAACTAGTATTACATAACCAATACTCGGGGGTCTTAAATCTGAGCATAGGAACCCGTGAAGGAGAAGCAAATGGTTGCTGAGACGGGATGCCTACTTAAGTTTTTGAAAATAAAAGCTTTTGAGCTGCTGTGGTCAGAGATAAAAAGTTGCGAAATTTCGTGCAACAGGCGCATGCCTTGAGAGCAGGTATTGTCTTTCAAATGAAGCAGAATACCTTAAAATTGGGCGATTCGAGTTTCCCAAGAGGCTAAAACTCTACAAACCCTCGCCTTTCTACGTGCTGCGTGGATCAAAGTTGGGGGCTCACACGGATGAAAAGGTGGAAAATCTCTGCGCTGGATTACTGATGTGACGACGCACTAACAAATTTTTGGATGTCATACGATTTCATAACGCTACTATGCTTTAAAAGAACCAAACTTTGTTTAGCCGGAAAAAGCTGTCTGGTCAGGCGCTAAGTAACTGCGACACCTCTAAAACTACACGTTGATACCGTAATACCAACAGAAGGGCAAAATGGTGAGCCCCGCCACCTTCTATTATTTCAAGAAGAGAAACTGCACATTTATCACAGTTGATTCCCTCGATGATAAATCTTATAGTTTACGACGAAAAATACACAATGTAACCTCCACGAACCATTCATAACAACAGGATACAAAATACTAAAACTGGCATCGGAGCCTTTGTAAAGCTTGATGTGGCAATGAGGCATTACCGAGTTGCACACTCTTTTATAAGGAGATTCGCCTGGCAGGAACTCTCTTGGCTAAGGTTTTGTCTTTGGCCAACAATTTTGCACCAATGGCTGTCAACGTTGCTTCGATAATTAAGTAGGAGTGGTGATTTTGAAGCAACTATTATGAGAAGAAACAGGGAGAGGCTAGCGGTTTTAATACTGCACAGTTTTTGACAAACAGTTACTAACTTATTCTCAATCTATGGATGAAAGTTAAAGTTTCCAAGCATTCCACTGAAATATGTTACCTAATCCCTACCACCGACTAGGGCCGTGCAAATGCACCTCCTTTTACGTGCTCTTCTTTCATTCTTGACTCTTTATATTAACCCATTACAACATAGCATTTGATAGCGCGAAAACCACTGTAAAGTCGATTTGAGGATCTTTCTAGTACAATATGTAAGTAGTTGAACATGACCACCCACGGGTCACAAGGGGAGTGATAACAGTGTCAATTACTATCAACGGTGTTTCATAATCAGTTATTTTGCTACCTATTATTAGTTAGCACTACCGGGTCAATGGGTCGGGGAGAACGATTTTTCATGGCGAAAAAAGGAGGTAACATATAAACGTTCAGCTGAAAGCTATGGCCTTACAAGTAAGTCATTTAGGGATAAGGGTAATGCGGAGGAAAAGTGTGACGTCACGATTTTGAAAACGTTTAAATTATGGGAAAGAACCTCAACTTTCAGGTTGCCCTATTAGTAAAAACGTCAATGGCCAAAATAGAGAGTGTTGTCTTTTCCCCACACGAGATATCAGCTTTCAAAGTTTAAAATCTCTTTAACAAAACCTCATTATTTGATGCTGGACCCTAACTTGAGGATCCAAGGAATTTTAACAGTATTGACCAGAGGCTTTTCAAATTCAAACGCCTCTACTTTAAACACCATATACATTACAGGTGTCCTATTTTGGGAAACAGGCTATTCCAGGTTTGCCTTTAGATATCTGGAGTCAAATCTTACTATTTCCAAAACGTTTGATTTGTGACGTCATCACTTCCCTCCGCATACAGACTCCTTTTCATTGTATAGCTCGTCCTTGCAAAAGATTGTGCAAAAACAATGAAAATCACGTCACCACCTAATGAAAATATATACGTATTCAATGTTCCTCTTGGTAACAATATAGTATGAATCAATGCAAGCCTAATACAAAACCATCTATAAAGTTGTACAAACCTTCAATTTCTTCAATTATCTTACAATTCTATCCTTTCTTCAAAATGCTTCATATAACAATATTTGGAAAACATCTCACATAACACTTACATGACCACGGAATATGATCCTTGGTAATCCTGTTTATAACGGGCTTAAATGACACATGACGACACTATATATTTACCGCTAATTCGTTTCTATATAAATCCTCACATTAAAAAAATGCATGAGATGGAGAATCTAATTTTAGCTGACGACACGGCGGATAATCACTTTCACAATAGCGAGTTAAACTTACAAGAATGTGGACTATCACTTATGCGCTAATGTGTTACACTTGTGCCCTTATGCAATATGTATACTGAAAACAACAACAGGAACCACTCACTAACCCTTACGTGTCATTAAGAGGGAGGTGGCAAAAGCATACTCCCAACAGGACCCTTCGGCAAAAGACCATAGGAAGGCCAAACAAACGCATAGACGAAGGGGGTGAGGGGAGTCCACATATCGGGTTCTATTCTAGTGTAAATACATTTTGAATGGTCCCTAGTATAGAAATGTTTGTAGTACTTGGTCTTTAAACTGTGACCACGACATAAACGCCCCTCTCCAATAAAAAAATAAAACTTTCAAAACGTTATGACGTTTCAGCGTGAAACGGAGGAAAAACGAGACAATCATATGACATGTTGCAAATGTTTCTAACGGTGATTTTCATGGAGACATGAAGTTAAGTGCTTTTACCGCTTGCTCGTAATTCAAACATTATGATATACTACTGATTGTATCGCCCTCCCTTCACAACTGTCAATTGACAATGGGCTGTGCGTACTGCGAAACACTGAAGCGTCTTTTACCTCGATGGTCATCACATAGCTTGGGTTACTGCTCGTGGACAATGAATACGACTTCCGTGTAAACCATACATCATATCGTACAATTCATATGGCTATCAAACTAGTCGCCTTATACAAACGTATGATACACAACATTTTCGCACAGCATAGTAACCGCACAGCGAAGAAAAACAGCATGGTCCATATTCTGCTGTAATGAATTTAGGCTTAAAAGTATGCGCATTCTACAAAACGTAATGGATCTTCTCATGTGCTAATCCCTATTGTTCACTGATAAAGAAGTTGCGATCTATGACCACATATCGATAAGAGGTTCCTTACAACGTGTATGGATAGGATGGCAACCGTGTGGGTGTTAAAGCTGTCCAACGAGAGCTGTCATGAAACTAAACACATATCTTGGTAACATTTTGGCAAGTCCACAAAATCAACTGTCCGCGCTGTCTAACGAAGACGCATGATCAAAACCGCAAGCAGATCAAACAAAAGTCACATTAAAATTTTTCCTTTATCCTGCGGCATCCATTACGCAGCGGATAATCCAGCAGCACACACCGATTGTTAACTGAAGTTCGAAAATTATCGTTTTGCAGCGAAATATTAATGATATACACGTTCCGCTCCGCTCCAGCGGAGGGCGTCCAAGATAAAAGGTCGCATGGCTATAACACAAATGAGATAAAATTAAAAAGAAGTCCATGTACATTAACTACATCACCTGCCAAACTAAAGCTTCAACACTTCCAATCTTCTTTTTCTGTAATTAAGCTGAGACTTTGGTACTCCATCCCTACATGTGGCTAAAGGCCGATTTACACCCTACGCTTTGCCAGTCGACTCAGCCACGTGACCAACCCAAGATTAGTCGTACGTGTAATTAGCCTCCACGAGGCGTTCGACGATTTTGCGCACAAATTACTGATTTGGATTTTATCTTGTTCATAAACAGTAGGAGAAGCTGAATAGGAGCTCACGGGATTATTCTTTGATATGCCTACAGAGTGTCCCTACAAGAAGCTACTGACAGCAATGTAGTTTCTGCTTTAGAGAAAGCCATGCTTTCCATCCCCACTCCAAGGCGTCCATGTTAAAACTTTAAGGCACTGCCACAACATCCAACATCGGGAGTAAATCTGTTCAAAATGTCACAGACTTTTTAAATTGACCTTATTCGGGCTGAGATCAACAACCGTGAAATCAGACTCCTGACAAATAAACGTAAGTCATACCAACTCTGAATCGGCCCGACAAAATCGTAGCGTGTAAATCAGCCTTAAGAAAGTTATCCTATCATACCTAACAATACCACCATGAGACCGTAATGTCATCTGCAGTACTTTTATTCCTTATATGCGGGCCGTGGGAGCAACAAGGTTTCACTTTTGATCGGTCTCGCGACAGGTTAGCTATACTGGGGGTAAATAATCGTGACGTCTTAATCATCGCCAAGACCGTTTCTTAACAACAACAACATTAAATCGGATTCTACTGTGTACTCTCGACGTCACTTCAAAACTATCAAGCGAATAACATCTGTACTTTGAAAAAACTTTAAGAAGACTACTATCCTTTCTTAGCTTCCGTTCAACTATTTCTAATTCACTGTGTGCGAAACAGGTAAAATAGACCTAGAAGATCATGCAAGGGTAAGCTGACCCACGGAATGCTGTGAGTTTTGGTAATAAACGGCAACGCACAATGAAAAGTTCCTGTATTGGATGCGTCCATCATGGGCGCCATGGCTGGTGACTGTGTGATGCATGTTAACCACATATAGCTTTCCCTTCTTGCTGGCTTCAGTCTTTTGGTTCCCTGCAAAGAGAGCAGTTATCCATTTGGTCCTGATACTGCTCTACTTGTATGGTTGTGTGGTGTATATCATACTTGCGACTGATTAAGGTAGATGCTTCGCTCAGTATACTTTGTGTTGATCTGGATCCATCTACAATCAGACATAAAAACATGGGATTTATGAGTTGACGGGAGAGCAAATGTTAGCAAATACAGCGGGTCTTTTCGCAACCATCACTAAAAGCTGGTTAAACAACTATCTAGTCGTAAGTACACTCTTGTTTAATTCAAAGAAAAATGCTTAAGAGTTCATTGCGTATCAATGCTTTTTAAATATGATCCCTCAAAATGAAGGTACCTCACTTAAAATATATCTCACGGCTTTACGTCATACTTTTTCTTAACAGCGAAAAGGATTTCTGATCAATACTCATACGGAACAAAAAAAATAACACGAGGAATACCATTACCAGAGCATTAAGCCAGAAGTCTGAAACCTACTCATCAACATATTCCGGTTATCTTTGAAGACAAATTCAACAGTATCATTATCACAGACTACCAAGAAATCGACTGGGACTTGCATCACACCCTGATAATACACCGGGTACGTACTTTACCAATCTTCAAAGTTTTACGACGTACAGAGTTCTAAAGCAACAACGTTGCCCGCCAAAATGCAATTAAAGTTCCTCTCTGTTAATTATAGTCATATAAGTTTCTGTATGTAAGAGTTCTATCTGGAATATCCTCTGCATTAACTCAATCAATCAAGCTCAATCAGAAAACACATTTCGTCTTTTCATGGTCAAGAAAACGAGAAAGAATGCGTTACGTGCCCTACACTAAGAGCTATGATTGACCAAAGTTTGTTTGAATCGTTTTCCTATGGTCGGCAATTCAAAACCTGGCCCGTTATTCCCCTTACAGATATTTCCATAATTTTCGTTCCAGTTGGTGACACGCAGAGGGTTTGGCCAAAACAACAAATCGTCGTCACCTTTGTAAAGCTGACTTGCTGTACAAAACGTAGATATTGCGTTGAGTAACGGATTCATATGGTACAGCAATTTAAAATTTGTAATGTCACAATATTTCAAGTCACCATTAAGTAAATGCAACTGGTGCGCCACTCAAATCTGAGTCGGAGAAGCTCACAGACTAAACGGCATTCTAGTGAAAGAACTACACGGTTGCTGGCGGTCAACGATGTGCTTTAGTCTGCGAATAACCGTTTCCATTCGTCAACATTTGCTTCTACATATTGAAGACGACGATAATACTTTCTGCAGCTTTGCTTCTTGCGAGTTAAAGAGATATGATGTCAAAGCAAAAACTGAATTTACGGCTTATCACCACGTAACCTGCAGCAATCTGAAACATTTGGCTAACCTAAAACCAATCCACTACAGTATGAGCCGAAAGCACGTATGAATAATAACTGACTACAACGAAAGCAGCTTGCAATTAACAATTCCTATCTGTGTTCCCTTGCCATATATTTAATAAGTGATATCCTTGTTCCACCTCTCTGTCAGGCGACTAGGTTGAAGCCATCTCGCAAGATTCTCTTCAACACAATTACGGTGTCCACGAAAACTATTTACGGGGCGAAGAACGCCTGTCAGGTAATACATATAATGTCGAATATGCTCCAACTGCCAAAAAGACCTAACTTATATGTAATCTATCTCCTGCTAACAGAAGGAGGGTTAACCTTCCGTAAGATGAGGGGGCGAGTCTAATTTCTGAGTCAAAATATTTTTAGCACACCAAGCTATAACAAGCTATTGCAACCTATTTTGGAAGCCAATTAGTATGTATAATAACGTAAAATCAGACAAGGCTGGTCACTGTATTCCCGGATAAATAGTGATGGATTAGCAATAGAATAAAATAAATTCAACACTAGGATTCTGGCAGTTATCCTGACATTTTTAATATTGACAATGTTTAAATACATTTCAGTTATAGGCTACTTAACAAGGGTATTTAACGTCCTTCTCGCTTTTATTAACTCCTTTAGGGTTGGCTTTAAATGTATCTGAGATAGACTAAAAACAGCGAGGCCGTTGCCTTACTTATAACTGTGCCCCGTAAAAAATCATCCCTATGTTGTTGTTTTTTTGTAACTTGAGAAGCTATGAAACCATCATACCATAATTTTTGATCCTTTACATTTCTGGCAGCAACAAGGACATCCTGCATAGTAAATATGCCAAATGTTTCTCAAAAGCTCTTAAAATAGAATAGCACACCGCGCACTGTCACCCGAAATATATTCATTTGCGTCATCCCAAAACATGTGGATTGCGCAGCAAGCGTCTACATTTTCTTTGACGTAAACGAAATCTTAATGACATTACTGCTGTCCTGGTGTTGATGTTTATAAGTTTTTTGACCTGTGCAATGCTTGCGTTGAGAACTCCAGAGTGGTGAGAGTCCAAAGTACACATATGCTGGACCATCACGTATAATTAAACCCTTCAATCCTACATACACATTTTAAGCACGCTAGATTTACTACATTGATTAGAAATGAGTCAAATCATACTGTAACAAGTAAGTTACTCTAGAGGAACGCTTTTTAAGTTAATAAGACGGGTTTTTACAGTGATTCAACATTCTTCGGCTACCGGCCAAAACAATATTTTACACAAAGCATGTACCATTAAACTTACACCTACCTACTGCAAGATGAACAGAAAGAGCTGCGGTGCCCATGGTTAAACTCCAAATGTGGAGATTATGTACCATTTTAACACCCCGGATATTTTGCAGGTCTTCCAAAACTGCTTTGAAATCCAATCCCTTGGGCGTCCCTATGAAAAGACGACACCATTTAGAGACAATATATACATCCTTGGGTACCCACAAGATTTCTATAATCTCAGATACTCAATCACTGTATGTCGTGGTGCTCTTTATATACGATAAGAAAAAATAATCTGGCCTCATGCTATCGTCCTCTCAACACAGTAGAGAGACTTTAGTATGTTCAAAGCGCACATCAGAAATCAGTTTCTACAACTTCATTGCTTTTAGCGTTCACACTAAGCTTTAAAACGGTTTTGAGTACGGTTCCAAAGTTCAACTCTGTTCAGACTGAGAAAGATTATTACAACCGTTTTGGCCAAAGCAGTTAACGAGTAGGTTTCAAAACCGTCTTTACAGAGAGAATCGATTTTGCATAAATTAAATCTTGGGCATTGAAGTCTTCAGTTTAAGACTTTCTCCAGAAATTCAGAAATGCCAAGGATACTGCCTATTATATCATTTCACAGACGAGGCAAATAATATGTACAACTTTCCCCGGAAAGTGGGAAATTTAAATTCGGCAACTCTCTTTCAATTCATTTCATCCAAATAGCAAACTAAAGCTTAAAAAGCCTTGATTTGAATTTTAAAAGTAAATTGGAATAGTGAGAGTAGCACGATCTGGAAACATTCAGAGGTCCTCACATTACTAAAAGATTTTTGACAATAGAAGTCAAGAGAATTTGTGACAATATTTCGGACGATATGCATCGGAAGGGGATGGACAGATCGCTGGGAGGCCGTTCTCACAACCATATTCCAAATTGATTTGCCGATGTGGAGGAGGAGGAAGAAGAGCAGGAAAACACCCTTTTATTCCTGAGGTTGATGGGGCGGCAACCAGAGCCCCCGAACGTCAGATTTTAATATTTTGGGTTTTGTCACCCAAAATATTTTAAACATCGATTTAATATTTTGTCTCTGACGGTTAATTTTCGAGTAGTAAGAAAACGACCACAATTAGTCTGGAGCTTTCGTCCGCCATCTTGTATTGTGCAATAGCATAAAAAGTGTTGTCAGTCTGAACCGTTCTTAGAACCCTTCGCTTTAAAACGGTTCTGAGAACCGATTTTGGTGTGGACGAAGCTATGGAGATCGAAATAACCTGGAAAGGAAAGACAGATATATAGATAGAAGAAAAACAAAACAGCAGATAGTGGTGATCTTTACCAACACCTCACTGCTGGTTCGGATTGGATCATGTACCGCTTTCTGATTAAACGTACCACATGACAGATCGAATTTAAATAAAAAAAACGCAACAATTTTTAGTGTTCACTTGTAGAGTTGCTGGACCAAACCAACATTTCACCAATAATTTGGGCACAATAAACTGGACGAGTTATACAACTTTCTAAACCAATAAAAAGTTTCTAGTCTTCATTAAGGCCTTATATTTCAAGTAGTAGAAACATCGAAACAATAACTATCAGTAGGAGGGCTAGACGTCATTCAAAAAGCAGTACAGCTACTATGCAAAGAACCTCACCTTCCATCAATACCAGCAAGATGTCTTTGAGAATCGTAAGAGTTGTTACAAGTACCAAAAGTGAAAAAACGAACGTGCAAATTGGATCTGCGATCATATACTCCGGCTACAAAGTGAAAAGAAAACAAGCTATAACAACTGTAATTTTCATAGCACCTCCAATGTGAAAACAGCTAAAAAATATTTCCCCTTGATACACTAGTGACTTCGACAACGTTTTCCTTAGAGAATTCAGTTAAACCATCTCCATGGCATGTTGATGCACACTTTAGCGTACAAAATGTTACATAAAATTACAGATGTGGGCTCATCTCATATCAGACTCTTTTATTCATGCAAACCCTAGACCGAAGTAGTCAAATTGCCTCTTGTTCACGTTCACACAAGTTATCTACAGTTCCAGAAATACCTAATATACCGTTACAAAACAAATGCAGCATCGGAAGATTTATGGCTTTATCGAGGCTTTACAGCACCCGAGTACCAAATGGAAGTCATGAAAAACCATTAAAGGCAGACGTATAGCTTTTACATTAACAGTGGAGCCATCTACCCATTTGGTCATGTGTCACTGCATTAGTCCAACGTTAAGTAACTTCTTTCATCCTTCGAAAGTACGTACTGTGATAAATTATTTGTCCTAAGCCTGGGAATTTTTCTTTTGGTTCTTGGCGGGCCTGTAACACTGACAAAATACCTTGAGCTTCCTGATATTATACATCAAATGGCAGTCACGGAAATATTGAGTGCACGTCTTACAGCTTTTGTTCCTCTACAATTATTGTTACGTTTGGAAACTGTGACAGTAAAGTGAGAGAAAAATTGTTACCATCCCTAAACAAAATCTATTGAGGCAGAATTGACAAAATAAAACAACAATGGTTATCTTGAGGTTTCTGTATAAGCTATCAGTAAAATTTTGTTGTAAAAGCAAAGAATATATTTGTAATAAACTAACCTTAAAATATATCAAAAGTGCTGCAAAAAGGACACCAAAACTCTGGACCAAGTCTCCCAATACATGTATGTATGCTGCTCTTACATTGAGGTTTTTCTTCACTTTACTTTTCATATCAGCACTATTATGACTTGAACTAAATTCCTTTGATACTAAGAATGATCCATGGGAATGGCCATGGCCACCATGGGTATGTCCAGCATGCAAGGTGACCCCGAGGCTAGAAAAAATATGAATGTGATTTTAACCCTAAAAACTTCAATGGTTTAAACCACCATGGGTATGTCCAGCATGCAAGGTGACACCAAGGCTAGAAAAAATATGAATGTGATTTTAACCCTAAAAACTTCAATGGTTTATTTAAGCCTTCCTACTACTGGTAGTGTCTCTGTAACTCGTTTAACCTTCTTATCCTACGAAATCATAGGAGTGGTTTCGCCAACTTTCTCCTGAATGGCACATTCTGAACATGATACGGACTGGTTAAACCTTGCATAATTGTAATATATGGAACATATCTCTGGCTGAAAACCATCTGCGTGCACATGACAAAAACATAGTGACCATTGCTAATCAACTGAAACATGGAATATAAGGCAACTAACTACAATATCTCCAGAAATGCATGTACCATGCCAACAACAGCACCAGATCTTAAACTCTAGATCTACCATGATACAGCCTCTTTAGTATGATGCTTAAAGCAACATACATGGAATGAGCCAACCATAAGGTCAGTGATCCACTAGGTACTCTGAATGAATAACATTCAAGTAATTACATATCATTCTACATGTAATTTTTGTTTAAAGGTGTGGGATTATTTTGAAACAATGCATAACACTAAGATGTGACACTGTAACAACACTCTCCCGTATAAATAAAATGAAAGGTGAAGTTCACTGTTGCCACTGTACCCATAAATTGATATACTGGGTCGATGTTCTATGTTACTTATCTCGGGTTAAGTAGTTTGGTCAGTAGCAACGTTTACTGATGTTGGCTAAATATTTAGAGGGTTATACATAGTACTTAAGCCAATTTACCACATCTAACTGAGTTCTACCATAGGTATGTGTTGTGCTAGTTATGAAGGGCTTTGGAGTCCTATTTTCCACTAATAAGAAGTCTCAAAACCATTGGCAAGTAAAACAAACTGGCAGATGAAGTACTTATTGAATAGTTCAAACTAAGAAAACCAAAGTAGCTTAATATTTAGGATATTAAATGGTTTTGTTCTAAGTAATGTCATGGGCAGTTTAAAATATGCAGTGAAAATTTGGTACTTTGTGACCACCTACCTACTCCAATGAAAGCATTTACAAAAAAGCCTGTCTAGATGTTGTTCATATCTGTTATTTTCCCCCTTTCAATCTCTCTCTGATTTCCAATTCCAAACAGCCATTTAAAGACATATAAAAGCTGAATGGTCTTCGAATTATCATAGCACTGTCTTGTTTTAGTTGAATCACCTACTGTACAAAGTGGCTTACATAAATTTTGAAGACTGTTGACAGAGAAAATGACAGCAAACTATGGATATTCTATAATAAACACACATTTAAAAGAAATAAAACACTTACATGATGTTTGTAACTACACCAACACCTGCTATAATCAGCATTATCTTAGCATCCACTTGATAATGGCCACTAACAATTCTTTGCACAGCTTCATACACAAGAATTCCAGTTAAAACCCAAATGATCAAAACTGACAGAAGGGCACCCATGACCTCTAAATCAAAGTTAAAAATAAAGAGGGAAAAGTGTCACATATTTCAGAATAACAAAACTATACGTCACTGCCTAACTCTGTGATCCTTTCAAATGCCACATAATTCCTTTTTTCAAGGAATAATATTCATTCAAGTTATCAGACTCAAACACATTCTTCAGGGAAAACATTCCTGAATCAACTGAAAAGAACTAAATGTTTACAATAGAGCAGCTAGCTCTACAGCAGTTTCAAAAGCAATAAAATTCTTAAAAAGGAAATTCAGTTGCTTTGTAATGAAAACTATTAATGGTGATATTAGCAAAACTCAACATCCATGCAAGCTGTTACTCATAAATATTGAGAACCATAAACACTTTGCATTCAAAGAACTACCACAAACATGACATGTATGGTGAATCAAATGGTACCTCAACATTAAAGTTCTTAATGTGATGGGAAAATATTTGGAACTCCAAAGTGTTAAGGGGCCTTGAAGGGGTTGGAGGGAATTGTAAACAGGGTAGTACTATTACCTCACTATTTCTGAACAAATGTATGGTAGCTTTTGTGAAGCATATAGGGGGAGGGGTGTTAAAATTTTTCAATTCCTTTTAATGAGAAACATTCCATCCCTAACCTGAAGCTTCAGGAAATCTTTGTTTGCTGTAAAAAACTCTATTCTAAGTCCTAGAGCACAATGAAAACAAAAGCCTTGATACTTATACGATGAAGAAGGCCATAGAACAAACCCTTTTTAACCATTTCATATTTACCACTTGCAATGATGCAATATGTAATTAATGAAAATTGCTTGTGAAATCATTAGAGACTTTTCAAAGAAGGAAAAAGGATACAGCAAATGAGACATTATGTACTTGTCTGCTTTATGAGAACAAGTATCACAATGATACAGTTTTAATGCCTTGCACTCCCCTTTGCAGAGTCTAAGGCAGTACCCATGTACAAAGGACTTGTTTGGAGCATAGAGCACTTCAAGACCAGATGCCCTTCCTAGCATCACCAATGGCATTTCCTGGATTTGTACCCTGACCCTCTTGAACTGATGGCAAGGAACTGATCCACGGTGGCACAATACTGATATCAACTGTTGCACTGATTGTTTGGACTAAAAAAGAACTCATATGCATGGCATGGCCTAATTTTCATATTATCTGAATGCATGAATATGAAGAAGTCATATTGGAATGTACTCCCAATCCTTAAAACTCTACCATGTTCATTTTTCATGACAGAAAATGTGAAGTGGTTCAGACTGATATTATGAATACTATTATACATCTACAAATGTATATGATTAAACTATTTTCTTACTTTACAGTTACCATTCACATTGAATAACAAAGCCAGTGACTATATCCAACATTAAAAGCTTTTTCAAAAATTGGTGACACCAGATAACACTACAGACACAACCACTTGCAATTCATGTAGTGTCAAAGGTGATCACCAATTAAAAATGTTCAATGACAATTGTTATGGTGGTGGTTTGCATGACAAAAAAGAGATTAGTACAAAAATATGAGACTAAAAGTTTGGGACGTAAAAGTGATAACTTACAAAGAGCACCTTCATTAACTCAAACATAATGCTTGAAAAATACAACAAATATACCTGCTCTGTGCCATCCAAATGATAGCTTCTTTGTGGCTGGTCGTGATCCTAACCATAATGAAAAAAGGCTAATCATAAAGCCACCAAAATCTGACAGAAGATGAGCTGCATCTGTCATAATTGCCAGACTGTGTGCTATATAACCACCTACAGTAAAAAAAGAAGTCAATTTGAGTGTCAAAGGAAAAATGGAGGTTTCCTTATACATTAGATGTATGGTGTCTTGCAATTTTGTTAAGATTCAGACATGAAATGGTACAAGACTGTCCTGCTGGTTGTCTTTAAATATCTACATACCTATGATCATTCATCACTAAATTGGGTAAAAACGTGACACAGGACTTCCAATCTAGACTTACTTACCATTCTGATATTGAACCTACCATCTTTTAAGGAGCAGATAGTGTCATCTACAGACTGTGCTACAGGCTTGAAGAGACTAAGTAAACAAGGAGAGTATTTGGCTATTGTCCAGATGAAGCCATCAAGTAGTTAGTGGCATTTTTAGATCTACAGTATGCTGCTTAAATTATTTGACAGTTAACTTAATATATTGGACCATGTAATAATGTTTTTGTCCAGTAGCAATGACTTGGCAGCTGCTATAATATTGTTAGCACAGCTTAGTTTTTAAGAAGATGAATCACAACCCAGTAAAGGTATATATGTCACAATTACCCGTGCTCTTTAGATACATCAGTGCATTATCCAGGAGAACCCAGTGTTCACTAACAAAGATTGCCTACGAGCTACAAACAGCTCTGTAAAAGCCAACAAAAACATGTTGTCACACATAATACTTACTTGGATTCTTTCACATACTGGTACAGTCACAAAATCTCTAAACTATATAAATGATAAATCAACTGATCAGAGATAATTCTCAATGTCTTTAGTTTTTGAACAACAGCATACTACTGTTACAAAGTACAGAAGGAATAAAAAGAAGTGTAAATCATGTGGAGGACCAAAATGGAGGTATATGGATACAGTAAAGAATATAAGGAATGAAGAAAGGGACATTGAAGACAGGATAAAATGGAGAAGCATCATCTCCAGTAACAACCCCTGATTAATGGAAGATAATGAAAGAAGGAGGAGAAGAAAAAGAAGAAAATAAAGACGGTGATGCAGAAGAAGACTCGCAAGATCTATAAGTGCAGTAACTAGCTACTGCAGTGTGGAAGTACAGGGTACTATTTTATCATTAAGGTAGATATATACACTTGTTCTTTCTCACCTTCATTTCAAGCATACCAAGCCTATTATATATAGACACTTAGAAGTTATTTAGAACTAAATATATGAATGAAAGGTTTAAAAATATTGAAGTGATGGTGGCCATTATGTAAAAAAGCTCTTCCTTACAGCCTCTAAGTCAAACTTGTTGAATCAACATCATTTAATTTTTAAAACTTATACAGTGTATATCAGAGTATTTCAATGGCAATCATACAAATAGAGTTTCACCGAGATTGGGGGAGGGAGAGGGGTTGGTGTCAAGATCCCCTTACAATACCATCAAAAATTGGAATTGGATACTTATGAGAAAAGTACAACTTTTAGACTTTGAGATACCTGTGAAAAGTAGTCTAAACATGTTTTACCTTCTAGTGTCAGAATATGTCACTGGGGTACCATTCAGGAGTTGCATTCATGCAGTACAACAGAGTATAACTATACCAGAGGATAACTATGCCAGAGAGATGTGTTGTCCCTTGCCAGTCCCAAGCCTGTATAATGAAGGAGGGTTTATGACAGGAAGGACATCTGGCCATAAAAACTAAGCCAAGCCATTGGATACAGTAAATCAAGATCCCTATACAGCAAGGGTATAACCTGCAAGTGAGGTGCACAGCTTTTCCCTGTGATGAGCAAAAAATGGGCAAGGGCTACCTGGTCAAGGGTGGGCTGGGCTACAGAAATAAGCTCAGAAGGGAGTAAAAGAGGTGAGAAAGGGAATCATCAACATCAAAACCTAAACAGGAAAGACAAGTGAGACCACAAAGCTGGTGGAAAGGAGAAAGAGTAGACATACTATGCATGAAGGAGACGAGATGGCAAGGAAAAAAGTTGACAAAACTGTCAGGACGACAGAAGTTGATCTTTAATGATAACAGTGTCAAGAATAGTGATGGAGCATGATATTCTCTGAGGACATTGTGCTGTCTGTAGATACAAGGGAAGATGTAGGTAGGAAGATGGAAAGTTGAAAGATGAAGATACCAAAAGATGCAGGAGTACAACCTGAAGAAGGTGGGCAAGTATAAAATATAGTGGTTCACATCCTGGTACAGATGGAGAATAAGCTGTTGAGATAGAGCAAAGACTCCAGGTGGGATGCTCCAAGTAGAAAAAGCTGACAGGTGTTCTATGTAAGAAAAAAATATTCCTGAAGGAGTATTTAGGGTCGTAATATGACCATCCATTGCTTATAGTGCAGAAAGCAGGGTAAAGAAGTCCCACAAGGAGAAGATGGTCATTACAGGAATGCAAACACTGAGTGGTTGTGCAGACTCACATGAATGGATAGTGTGGAGGATCTGGTGATCAAAAGAAGGATGAATTTGACAGAATCATACAAAAAGATACCAGGGTGAAGACCGAGATGGAATGGGCATATGGATACAGACACAGCAGACAGAAACAAGTGCAAAACTAGATCCCACTTGAAGTGGGAAAAGCTAAAGAAGAAAATGAGCATAACAGACTGAAAACAACCTAGAATAATAAATGGTGTGATCATGTGAAAAGAATGGGAAAAACTTTGCCTTGCAAATACAGAAGATGGTTTGCAACTTACTTGTTGATGATTTTAAGTGGTTATGAAATGAGTGAAATAGTAAACTTGTGAAGTGATGTAGTTACATGAATTGGATCAGCTCTTTATTTGATAATTTTCTTGCACTCTTAACATCAGAGGAACTACCCTCTAATGCAAACTGCATGCAAACTTGATTGTATTCACATTGATCCAATCCCATACACCCTTAAAAATGCCATTCCCAACTGGATCCTAACCCTGACAAGCACAGTCTATGTGACTGTTATATTTTGTTATTTTGCATGGCCCATTTATCATAAATTTACAAATACAAAAATAGTGTGGTTGTTGTCTTACTGGGTTTGTTTATAAAATAACAAAGTTCTGTAGGCCAAATATCAGTGTGCAAGCAGGAATATCCAAAGCAGAGGAAGGCAGTTACAGTAGGAGGCCCATGACTGGGCACTCCAAGAAAATTAAAGAAATTTAAATAATGGCATTCCACCCTCAAAATACTACAACTCTTTTCTAATACCTGGCCAATATCTTTTCTGTGATACCATAAGGGGGTGGGGTGGGGGTGTGCATGGCTGAACATGGCACAGCAGTATTTAGTTACAAGTGTCTATAGACAAGTACTGATTATTGTATTACAATCAATTTACAATTAAAGTCTGGTCATTTCGAGATACCATTTCAATTTATATATATGATTGTAACACTCCTTACTATGTGAACAGAAGTCACTGGTTAATTTAAAAACTGTATAAAATGCTAAGAGAAAAAAACGAACAAGCGTCACCAGTTAATACTTAACAAAGTTGCTCCTAGTCATGCTTTAAACATTTCCTGTGTTGACCGATAGGGAGTTATCTTTACATAGTTGTATCGTAGGGCACTGTCGAACAGGTCAAGACAGGTACAAGAATGCTAAACCCTGTCCATGAATTATGATCCTGATATTCATTGATCTACGGCTATTAAAGACGCACAAAAAACATATAGTATCAGTTGTCATGCGAAACTAAATTAAGATGTTTCAAATCAGGTACTTGTTCAGTATTATACATGCACTGAGGAACTGAAGTGGAATAGTTTAATTTTGATGTTATCATAGGTCTACTATCAAGTACTCGAAGTAGCACATGCGCTGCATACTTGGTTATACGAGGGCAGAAAACCTCAGTATTATTGTGTGATAGTACCCTTTTTAGTACCTAGCCCTTTACGTCTGGCAGAATTAAGATATTTTATTGCATATTGTGATTTTCCATACTTAGTATGTAATATTCAATATACGTGTTGGCGGCCGTATTTTAGACCTCAAAATGCGAAGATCTGCAAAATCAGTATAGCGCTGTAATACCGCAGCAATATGGGCTGTTACCTAGGACTTTGAAAATGAGGAATCCTTCATTTAACACAGACTGAATTGTACGATTACTACTGTCAACGTCATGTTCTTGTTTCGAGATTTAGAATGAATGATCTTAAAACTCACGCAGCGACGATAAATGCTGTTTGATTGTATCTTCCATAGAGTAGTGGTCCATAGTCACTACAAAATGAGTATACGATCCTAATTTTTAAGGAATAAGCTCAACCGCAACAGCAAATCTACACAACTAATACTTACCAACAAACTCTGCAACGAGAAAACACAAGCAAACAACACTGGCAATTATCAGTTTTCGTTGGGCAGCTTGTGTTTCCCCTATACGATTGGGCTTCTTTTGGTGACAGTGTATATTAACATCTGAGTCGTCTGTCCCGTAGTAATTGATTGAGGAATTAGATGTTTGTAAGATATGATACTCCTGTGAAATAACACTTGCAGGTCTTCCAAGTCCAAAACGTGGTACTTCTGGAGGTGCTGGGTAGCCATCATCTTGGATCAGAGGCAACTTTTCATCTGTTACATTAAGATCTTGTCCTTCCTCATTCTCTATAAAACGGGTATCCTGAAACCCTTTTGATACCTTGCTTCCCTTCTTTACAATCACAGTTGGTGTGCTTGTTTCATCATCCATTACTTCATTACTCTCAAGTTATGACTAGGAATCTTCGATCCTCATTCGACGCCACCAGCTCTGCTTCTTTTGGAGTGGAGTCAACGAAACAAAAGATGGCGGATTGAGCTCTTATGTGATTGGCTGCTGAGCAACAGTCCGTGAAATCTTTTGGTCAGTAAAATGGAAATCACAGACAAGTTGACAATGCAGTGCCTTCCGTCGAGCGGTGGGACATCAACAAACCTGTCGCACACGGAGCTAATAATAGGCAAAAGAGCACACGCGAACTTGCTACGTATAGAATGCTAGTATATATGCTAGTCATAATATGCTAGGTATAGAAAAAAGATACATTAAAGATGTTATTTTCAGCATAGCTCACTTATCGCATATTACATGGGTTATTCAGAAGCTTAATAATAGCACGCAACGGCACCCTCCAGCGTCCTCGGCAAGACCACATTAATAAGTATCCATTGCTATGTATCGAACATATGAAGCTCACAAGCGCGTCCTCACTGCCGACGAAACCAGCATGCGTGCAGACCTATAATCCGAAGCTGGACGCTTGCACATGAACGTCATAATCGTGGATTACAATCATGGAAATGTATTAAAATACAAATGCACGATAAAAGTGAGTAAATTCCGTTCAGTAACGGATTCATAACTGCTTAACATTTTCGCCACACACTAGTCACATCAATAACATACGAAGTGAAGACAGAAAACGTTTGGCTGAGAATGAATGGAATAGAGCAATTTTAACAGGTCGTTGAAAATAGCACGCAAATGAGTGAGATGTTACTCGCATTATGAGAAACCGCCGAAGTTGTACGAAGTTGTGCTGTTTTGATAAACGAACTTATCTCTTTTGTCTAGATGTTCTTTGGCCTTTAGCCACATTTATAAAATAGAAGAAACTGGTGCTCCGTCTTAATGAAGGATGTGTATAAACTTTCAAAAGGAGTTTTCCAATAACACGACTTCAGAGGTGGATTAAGACAGTCATGAATCCCTGGCTGTGAAATTCAATCAGGAAGAGCAGGGGCGGGGAATGTAAAGCAGATGAAGGGGGGGGGGGGGGTTGGCTGGGTTCAAATTTTCTTTTTGACGTTTCACAGTATGCAAAGTCTGTTGTGTGTCTCAATATGCATATTTTGCTGTGTATGTGACATAATGTCTGTCACAATCAATTTCAAGGCATGGCCCCTACTGCCCCTGTCCCCCCGTCCCTGAAGAGGCGTGCCTCTAATCAAATGATGATTAGGTTAACTGCAAGTTAACAAACACAACTTTAAGCAAATTTAAACGAACACAACTTTAAGTGATTAAAAATAATATTCTTCACATTACCTTTACTGCGTAAGCTTTAGAACTTTTGATCGAGTGGTCATCAGAAACGTCGGGAACGAGAGGCGCACTTACAATCAAATTTCAAATAATGACAAGGGAGAGCAGACAGAGTCCATGTTGTTCAATGCAACTTCAAATTGCACCTTTTATTCTTTCAAGTTTATAACTTAACATTGTTCACTCTGGCTGGACAATAGGCTACGCTCGAAATCGGGTATGCCACCAAAAAAATCTAAAAAATCCCAATCTTAACACTCTCCGCTGATGTTTGACGTCTTCATGAATAGCTACAATCATGGACAATGAAATGTGAAAGTTTCTCCAACCCCCTTTCCAAAATATTGTTCAGTTTGAAACGAGCATTTTGGGCACTTGCATGTCAGACCTCCTTGCTGCTAAGCGGAGAGGTCTGGAAAACAAATAATACCATGTCTGGACAACAATTTCATGTGGCAAGTGTCTTGCGTGATTTGCTCCATTTTCACCGAAATTTAGTAAAAGTTTAACTTCTATTTGTCCATGATTGTTGGTAGGCAGTACGGTGTGGCCAGTTAAAAATCTGTGGGCACCCGTGTGGACATGTGATGAAGAAACCACATATATAGTTCGGTTCTTTAATTTCAGATGCGTTGTGTGCTCTACTGCGTACTGTTCTCAAGTTTTAGAAAGTTTCGAAGGACCAAAATAATGAAAGTACTCTTCCATCAATTATCTGCTGATCTATGCATGCAGTTATGGTGGAGATCTGTTCAAGTTGGAACGAAAGCTGAAGTCGCTGAAAGTATTTGCACGCCATGCAGATGCTAGAGAACTGAGGATAACACGCCAACGACTGCTAGAAATAACGAACTTTCAGCAAACAACGAAAGTTCGACCTTTAAACGTTCCCTTTCTGAAAATGCTGGGTTTTTTTCATAAAACCGACGCTTTCTCTTTCCGTGGCCGTTATATCCTGCCCTGATTATGGGAGGGGGAAGGGGGGACTAGTTGACCTAAGGTTCTATATCTTTCGTGATATCTCATGAACGAGTTTGAAACTTTCTGATTTTCTGAAGAGATACCAGTGAAAAGTGGCAATGTCACCACCGGGATAGTGACATTTTCACTTTTCTCTAGTATCTCTTCAAAGTTGACATTTTCAAATTCTCTCTTCTCTATAACACGTTCTGACTTTCCCTCAAATTCATAATAGAGTATTCTGAAAAACGTCTTTATTATCTCCTACTAGCACTCACCAAGGTAAACGGATCCACTTACTCTGCAGCCACCAATAAGCTGCACCAAACGTCTACCAGCAAAAATATTTAGAAGGAACCTAGTTTTTGGCACAAATCAAGTAAATTACCCTCTGTAGTCACTTCTACTTTTTTACCTTTGAAACCTAACAAGAGCATATTCTAAAGTGTTGATAGTCAACCTGACAACAAATTCAATTATAGTGTTTAGGTGCTGGCCGATTTCTGCTTGTCCTGTGACCTCAGTGCTTCCAATTCAAAGAGGCAAAACAATTTTTTCCAAACTTAAATGAAAAATGAAGAATCCCTGCAAGTTTCATGCACTAAGTAACAAGCATTTATGAAAGTTATTGTCACTAACATTGCAACGGATCTACCAGTTCCCGTCTCCAGTCCTAGGAATCTTAAATCGCAGAGTCTGGATAACTTTAAAAAATGCTAGCGTGACCCTGTCACATTGCTCTTAGGGTGTACCCCTTTCTAGATGCCACCTATTACCCCTTCGTTACGCTTTTGACCTACATACATTCATTATTTTCAGCTTTCCTCGTATTGCAAAAAATGCATCTTCTGAATAATTGTACATATTTGGCTTGTTTACGGGTTCTGAAAGTTTCTCAAACGTTGTATATTCAGTATTAACATAGATCTTCAATAACGATTGATCAACAATTTATCACTGTATTTACACATTTTATAACGTTTATAATGTTAACGTGTAACGATTATAGAACCTGTGCTCTATTTTAGATATAATCTAAATATCAGTTAAATGTTGGAACAGTGTGAAGATTACCTCAATCTAGCATAGCATTTACCGCATCTCTATCCCCAAATTAAACTTGGTATAGATAGGTGTGATTTCCAAGTTTCCAAATTCAGTTGTAATATTCCGCCGAACTTCACAGAACGTCGTCTCGCATCGCAAGTGTCATTATTTTCGACATTGCTTTGATCGTCCCGCATCCTTTAGTAAGTTGCATCCATTTTCCTGATATTATTTGCATACTTACTAATCTACTTCTTCATTGTTTTATCTTAGTATATTATTTCTGTATTTTTCATTCTGATCAGAACAGTTATTTTAAACAGTTTATGTATTGTTCATGTTTGCTAAACGCTTTAAGGTGTCATATTACATTGCCTTAATCTGTTCACTTCGTATTGCATATTTTTTATAAACAAATTGCATAGTATTCTTCCTGGTACTACAGATTCTGTGCTGGCACTACAGCGAGTCCGCAGTAAAGTGTATGTAGAGCTTATCAACTCCCTGTGCATTTTAAAGTAGTTCACTTGCAATAAGGTAGTTCAAAAGCACCATTTTGTGGATGGCTGGTGCAATGATCAGAAGACCGAATAGTTAAGTGATATTTTGAATATCTTCACTGACCGTGTTATTCGCGATTATCAAATCATTTAGGTAACCTTATGTATAATTTCTGATCTATATTTGCTTTCAGATAATTATCTTGGAAAAAAGTATATTGTAATTCTGCAACATATTGGCATATAACAAAATTTCGATTGCTAGGTTTTTGAGTTCTTCTTTCTATGAATCAATTTCGATTAGGATTCAACGCTTGAAAACCCTTACGGAAAGCGAGTGCTCCTTGTAAGGTAGCCAAAGTTCCTAAGGAACTCATCTAAATTTAGACGGCTAAATCTATTTTCACGACTATTTAGTGATACTGCATGTCATGTATTTTATCAACACTTGACTTTCTCTGCATGTTATACCCTTTTTGTCGCAGAGTACAATTTGCTTCTCCCCACATTGGTCTTTAGGAAGAAATAAGTGCTACAGTCACAGTGACTGTGTTCTCTAAGCTAAAGTGTCGTAATTAACCTCATTCCTGTCTGCGTGAGGGCTCCTGCAGCCAACCAGGCCATAAATTTGACAGCCTTTGACTGAGGGTCTTAGCATTCCTCTTTTTTCTTTCGTGTCACTACTGGCTTTTGACCACTCAAAGAGGAGATTTCAAAAATCAAACACCTAAATCCAAGAATAAGCCAGTGGCGGCTGGTGGTGATTGCAGCAGGGGGTGCAAATCTGGGGTGTGGTCAGTTAGGCATTATGGTGGTGCACTTTTCTGCCCAATTGTGACATATGTGGTGTCAGGTTACAATTAACCCTAGTTACAATTTCTTAAAAAATGCATATGCTTGGCATAGCTCACAATCTATCATCTGTCCTTTCAGAAGCAGAATATGTTCCATTTAGCAAACAAAACTTATGCATAGGGTAAATCAACCCCATTCTATTTATA
>JAAAKL020001699.1:0-29473 GCA_010016065.2 Carybdea cf. marsupialis auct. non (Linnaeus, 1758) | reverse complement strand
GATTTCTGGGTGGATTTACAATGAAATAACAACTTCCACAACAGAAAAAAAAGAAGAGTAATAAGAATTAAGAACATGAAGAAAGAACGCCTACATTTTAAAAATGATCTAAGATCGCTGGGTCAGTCTAATGCTTATTCCTTCTGCAAGATAGATAAAACGATAAGCGTAAGGCCACTTCAGTTAATTTTCTTAATGTACAGTCGCTGTCCAGTTCGTATTTCTTCAATAATTTTTCAAATCTTGCTATATCGGCTGAGTAAAACCCAAGGGTTGATATTTCTACGGTAAGTAGATCTATGGTCTTATAAGAAGAATAATAACAATAATTCGTATATATGAGTATACATATGCTATTTCCATTTTTAATAATAATAATAATAATAATAATAAAATATTTCCCTTTATATGATTACATAGCAGGATACTCGCTACAATAGGTATATCCGTTGCGAATTATGATATATGTAGCCTACATAAATGTTTTACATACAACAGCAACAGTAACAACAGCAACAAAAAGCAATAAATGGAGTAAAAAAAATAAGATCTACTCCTCCTAGAAAAATCATTAAGCTGCCATATTAAGACTTCAGGTTTCGGCCAATCTTAATACATTTTACAGAAAATAAAATACGTAGTTCTTATAGCGCAATTTTCTTGATTAAGAAATTCTTATTGTCGATCTTTAACTTGTTAGTCATAATACTACTACTACTACTAATAATAATAATAGTAATAATAATAATAATAGGGATAGAAATGTGTGATGTCGGAGTTCAATCGTATTGTCAAAATTAGGAGCAAATTGTTTCTTAGTAATTGTTAGATTGAGTAGTCTAAAGATATCGCAGTATATCTATGTAGCAACTTGACATTTGTGTTTCCTTCTCATGAAATTGAACCGTTATAAAAGATATTATGTAGGAACTAATTGCTGTAGAGGTAGAGAATAGAGATATCTTTGTTTTGAGGTGATTGCTAAATAGTATCTTGGAATATCCAAAACGTAAGTTATAGTTCTCCCAAACTACTTTCTGAGGAGTTGAGTCGTCTTTTTGTAGATGTATCGTGTTACACGATAATTGTTTGTTTCTGTTAAATTGTAACATTCGAACTTGCCTGTATAAGTAATTAAAGAAGCTATATTAAGAAGGAGAATATTTAAGCTACATTTTGCATTGATAAATTTACGTTTAATGCCTTTTGAAGAGCTATTTTCTTGTAGACAAGATTGGTATTATTTGCTTCTAAAATACAATAAATTAAGAGAAATGCAAAGCTGCTGTAGAAATGATAGAAGTATCAAACTTTTATTGGTCTCTGTGAAACGTGGTACTTGGAGAGAAACTGTGTCAAGGGTGTGAGACAGCTCCTGTTTTCAAAATCTTATTTTAGCAAAAATGTTGTTTCCATGAATAAGAAATTGTAGTTATCAAGGTTTTAAATTCTTAGTTTGAATAGAAACAGTCATTATTTTCTTACAGTTATTAGATCGGTATAGTTTATTTGCTTCGTTAGTATCAGATTGTTTTCAATGTTAATAATAGTTAGTTAAAGATGAATTATGTCTTAATTAAAATGATTATGGGTTACAACTTGATAAACAGAGTACGTGTCGCTACGTTGTATTGTTTCCTTAGTAATATTAATTACAGATTAATAAATATTAAATAATTTTTTGAAATAAATGTAGACTTTCCAAAACACATTATTAAAATAGAATTTTATTTTAATTTAAAGAACTCATTGTAAAAAAAAGAGTTCCATGTTAGATCATTAGTGAAAAGATACAAAAGTGCTTTTTGTTTGCATTGGATATCCATCATCCATCCATCCATTTTTTTACAGTCAGCCTTTTTCCATCTGTCGCTGGGTTACCGACTTTCGACCAATATTTGCTTTCCATCTTGTTCTTTCCTTTGCATCTTCTTTCTTTAGGCCAATCTTTGCAGCATCTTTTTCCATCTATGTATGGATGGATGGATTGGATATGTGTCTGCATTTTCATTGCATCATTTCAATACAGTTTTATTGTTTCTATGAGATGCATTGAGGCCACGTTCATTTTATGAACCTATCAAATTTAGTGTTTATTTGGTTAGAATCGAACAAGTTCGTGTATCTCATCATTTACAAAAGGAGGTACTTAATCTATCAATTTAATATCTAGAACTGTATTATTTTTTATAATAACTATAACAGATCATTGTCTTTTGAGTTTGATACTGTACATGAATGAACTGGTTCATGATTCTTAAGAACAGGTTTCCTTCATTGGTGTCCCAGTTTAAGGGCACTAAGACAACTATCTCGTATTCAGGTAGTTAAAAATGAAATTGGGCTCTCCAACCTTTGCTTACCATTGCTTTGCTTTGTTTATCGTTTAATTTTCTACACGTATCTATTTATAGAACTGTACCCATACATTTTCGTAATTGGATACGCTGGTAGTCACATCTGTAAAGACAGTGTTTGTTGTGTCCTTGAGTCGTCGTCGAACACATACAACCGTGCGTCTTTAGCGATATCCATTGTCACAACTCCGATAGATAATGGTCAATATTCTCTTAGGAATGTAGGGAATGGTATGAAAAGGTAGTACCCTTGTGGTTACTCCCTAATGGCAGCAACATCTCGGTACATGATAATATTTTATTGGGAGTATCTTTTAGTAGTTGAATGTCCCGGCACTGCTTGGGAAGCTTTGGCCTGCAGATATTGTTGTCTGTATGTGTAGGAATGCTGCGGTGACAAAAGACAACATACAGACATTGCTCCAGCCGTTCTCTCGCAGACTGTCAATGATCTTGAAAGTCTTTAGTGAGATAAGGGTAGTTATGCTTGAGTTCTTGTCCATGGACACCAGCTTGAAATACTCTCATAAGACCCTTGTAATGCAGTTTACACACAATACAGAAGTACATTACAGCATGCAGATTACACTTGGAATACACTCATAAGACAGTTCTAATGCAATTTATACACAATAGATATAAGTACATTGCAACGTGAAGGCTACACTTACGCATCCGGGAAGTCTGGGAATGCACTTTTTACCCATTTTTGGCCTCCAGCGGCCTCTGAGGTTGGCCTTTGAGGCTGCAAATCCACTAATAACCTGCCCCTGGTCCAGGAGAGTGACCCTACAATCTTTTATAATGAGAGGCAAAACGATGTGGCCATGTATTCCGCTTACACACACAAGCACATGCACACATTCTCGCTTGTTATGTTAGATGAGATTGGAGCTACGTTCAGCAAGTTCATGATAATGTTTTACGTCTTTCTTATATGTGACATCTAGTTAATTAATAGCCTTACTAATACATATATCTAGAGATACATATACCAGAGAAATAAAAAAAGAATGTTACTAGCATACTTTTTTATTTCTCTAGTACCTATGCAAATATGTCATTTTGTGTATTATGTATCGATATAAGGTCTTACTAGAAACGATGAAGAAATAACAATTAAACCATATTGGTTTTAGCTGTATTTGACAAGAAAGTAACAAGCAGAACTTCCTTATTTACGTTACTTCCTTTATCTCAGAATGTTATCACAAGTTTAAATTTGTGATTGCAAAATTAATATCGATAAGATATGACGTTCTTGACAAATCTGTTAATACCATTAAATCATGTTTTAGATATGACAAGTCATGTAAAACTTATTTTGTACTTTGTCTACAGTGTTTATTTTATAGTGCCGGTCAACAGTTTGTGCAAGTATTGCTAAAGTTAGAAGTGCATTGTATTATATTTTGGTTTTGCAATTATTGCATTGAGTTATTCTCTAGTATCATTGTGTTATGTTATTGTTCTTTTACGATTGTTTTGTATTGATTTGATGTCACATTGTATTGCATTTTTGTATACTATTGGTGTTCTTGACAAATCTGCTTGTCGTACTTTGCTTCGTGTTTCTAAGCCTTTCCACAAGGTAATATCCGCAGAATATCTTTCAATAAAGTCGTAGATCTTGAACCTTGAATAAAGGGCTTTTCACTGACAAGTTTTTGCCATTGATGGTAAAAAAGATGCGGTAGTTGGTAACAGATTCTTCTAAGCAATGGAAATCTTGCATTTTTGCGACAGCCTCGTGACCGGCAAGGTGAAATAGAAAACAAGCGTTTGCTAATACTGTAAGCAAATTCTGGTGGTAGTTTCACATGTTGTATTTTTAAGCAAGTGCTGGATGATGCTGACTTACTTTTCGGAACGGCTGACTCAATTAACTTACTTTTTGAGGCAAGACAGTGCACCAGGTCTTTTGAATAATGATATGAAACCGACGGCTCTCGACTTATTTTTGTTTTGCCTGACTGTTGTCCTGATGCATAACGAAAGTCACTGTTTTCCTTCAACTGTGTTTGAGTCTCTGATTTGTACAATACGTATCTAGGGTTAAAATGTCATTCCTTTCATTGCTTTGAAAGCAATTAAAAGAAAATACCTTTTAACACAGAGCCTTAATGCAAGCCATTACTAGCTAGTTTGTGAGGAAAGGTTCGTTGACTTCGGGAGTCGAGGGTAGGATACTTTGTGAGATGGGCGATGCAGAGGGCTGGCTCTATAGCTCCTTATTCCGTCTGTGGACTTGACCAGTCTTTAAAACATTGACAACTTTTTATTTCAATATCAATCTGTCGATTTTACAGCCGTTCTGGATTCGGCGGAGGATACAACTGCGTCTTGTCCAAGATAACGTCAGCAATCTTAATGGATTTTCGTCCACACCAGGAGCTTTGTCATTTCTGTATGATCTTATCCCTTTCTCTAACTTCACTTATAATCCAATAGTTTGCCTTGGAAACTTTAACTTAATGACTTTTGGCTGTACTTTGTACCGTCGATGTAGTCTACAATTAAAAGAGGCCCCGAAATTCGCATTTGAATAAAATCTTTCGTGAGCGATTGATTGGAGTCATATATAACCGATTTTTAGGAGTCTGACTCTAACTCTTCAAGTGCCCAGATGCTGTAAGTAATGTTGTTTGAGTTTTGAAAGTAGATAAAATAATTGAATCGTACCTAACCTCATTTCTTTCCTCTATTTTACCGAGGTCCAAAAGATGTAGATTTAAACCCGTCAATAGCTACTGAGTTCTGAAACTTGTTTCTGAAACATGATTCTACAACCGTTATTATCAAATTTAAAGTTTGTTTGTCAGTCTAGTGATTTATACTCGGGGGGGGTTTTGTACCTAAAATAAGTAAGAGGGACTAATGATTTTCTGTAAGTTGTGAGGTACTTGGATGGATGATATACCAGTCTGTCTTATCTTCATACACTAAAGATAGGCGTCCCTTCTACCGCATCAATAAATTGATGCCCCTCACTTAGTTTAGCACCACGATCGAATTCAGGTGCCGGGGTATGGCCACAGGGGGGTACAACTAGCTATTTGAAATCGTAATTGAGAGTAAGGAGCTTCCTTGAGGACGAATGATCTCCCTATTCCAATCTTGACATTTATTTCCTGCCGGCAGGTTTACCAATGGTACCCCCATATACCATGTAAATCGTCACATATCTATTTGACAAGAAGCCGTCAACTAATTTGAAATTTAAGTCACATCGAGGTGAAGGGGTCACTTGTCCTGGTCACCTGTACAAACTAAACTCAATCAAAATAGACAGACTCCAATTTACTTGCCGCGTCAACATGGCTTTATGATGCCACACATGAATCTGACCTAGTTATAAAGTTGCCAATGCACATTAACCGTCACCCCATATTTTTGTACCCAATAATGGCCACAGACTTTCTGCATCGCGACGATATATTTAAAAGCCACTAATATCGAAGAGATCAATGCAATAAAGATATAACTCTATTTCATAGGTGATTTTTTTATTCCTTAGCTTTCTTTGAACATCATTGACGGATCGAAAGTGATCCTATTTTTACTGAGAATTAATCTCTTTATTATCATATACATAAAATTAGGTTTCTATAAGGACTACTTTAAAATATAGAGCACTACATGTTATTTACAACTTCATCACGATATACAAAAATATTCTTGGGGTCATATCCGCGACCGCAGGGCGTAAACTCCCTTATAAGGATGATAGAGGCGAATAGTTGCCAATGGGAATAAAAAAAATTATAGGATATCAAATATTTCTTTAAATATTAATCGTCTTTCATCAGATAGGGTATTTATTATTTCCTGAATCTTCTACTATTTGACTTATTTTATTCTACGTGACATAATATTTAAGATACAGAAGGAGTATTTCTTGAAATGGAATGTACGTTTCTGCAGGAAGTAAACATCGTTTGTGCAACAATGAAAGCGTCTTTTACAACAGGTCAATAAAGTTTCTTCATCAAGTTAGATTAGCTATTGTAACAGGTAACGTGTTTTCTGCAACAAGTACAGAATGAATTTGCAATTAGCTTAGTTTATTCTCACAAAAAGTAGAGAATCTTCTGTAACGAGTAAAATAGGTCTATGAAGCATCTTAGAAGTGTCTCTGAACACCTAGAAGTTGATCCTGTAAAGCCAAGAGACAAGCTGTAACGTGTTTGGGAGGTTTGTGCAACGTCTGTTGGCTTGTCCTTCCCTTCAACGTAAGGTTTAGACAGCTCAAACTGTTTCTATCGTGTAGCTTAAACTACAGTCAACAGGCCCACTTTGTTATGACATGACTAAACCTTTCATATTTCTATGCGTAGTAGTCAGAGTATAGAGGGTGTTTATTGACACGCATCTAAAAGCTCGTGAAGCCATTTGATAACTTATAGTTGAGTTGTCTCTTCCGAGATGTGTCAACCAAAGTCAGGTGCTCAACCAAGACATCGATATCGACAACAACAACGACAAGCCTTACGTCGCAGTGGGAACCAGGCTTAAAGGAATGCATTCTTGGTAACCACAACGTACGGTAAACATGAACCACTTTCACGAGGCCTTAAAACCTGTTTATTTGTTACATGTGGAACGCACTTGATTATTGCCTTATTCACAGACCACGTGGGGAAACTTTGATTTATCGACTCAGGGCATTCAGGTCCTTTAATATCCGCATTAATATACAGTTATATTCATGTTTTAAACAGGTGAAGAATGGGAAAAAATTCAGTTTTAAAGTTAATTAGACAAGTCATGTTGCGAGGCCAAATTCCATAGGATTTGTTTGTATCAGCTCTTGATACCCCAAATAAAAGACATGCAGAGAATCTACATTTTAAAGCGTGCTTGACCGAATATGTTTGTTTATTTTAGTGTTTCCACTTACGTTTGCAATTTCTGTCCGATTTTCATTCTTTTTTCTTGATATATGCGATTATTTACGTATGATCAATGCATCACAAATTTTTTTACTTTAGTATAATTTGTCGACAACTTTTTATCTTCTGTTTAATAAAATAATACGAATGTCATCTTTTGAAAAAATACTGCGTTTATTTCACAAGCCCATACGAAAAATGAATCAGGTTTGAAGCACCTTGAAAATACAGATAATTAAATAGCTTGTAGTCAGTAACTGATAAAAGTAATCAACGGAAAAAATATTTTTATAACAAGCATTTTGTACATGTAGTTTTCTCCTAGATAACTACTAGATAAGGTTTAAAACGTTTTGAAAAAGCCCTTTTCCAATCTCATTAAAAATAATGGAATAACTGGTGACCGTCCTTTTTTTATATTATATACGCTACTGCCATTTTTTCCTGAGTCGGCTGTTTTAACTTGCCTTGTTTCGGTGATGCCAATGTTCATGTAGATCTCAAAGTTGTTCCGTCAACAATGGATCCACTACTTTCAGCGGATGATACAGTTCAATCTCTTCCGTTTAACTCAGTAACGTTTACGTTAAACGTAGCAAGAACTAAAGGGCGTGTCTCACTTGGCTTAATAATGAACACAAAGATCCTAACGTCCTTTAACATTAGATAAATATTTGTATTTTGTATTAATTAAAGCTTTGCGTCCCATATCCGAGCGGGAAAAGTTTCTATAGGCAGTCAACCGACGAAAAGTTTTAATTGGAACTCAAAAGGCATTTTATAAATCGGTATTCTTGCAACAGTTTAAAGATAATTACCCGTCTTTTCCTTTGCATTCTTTTCCCATATAAAAACAACCTATTTTTCTCTTAAATGATTTTGATTCGTTCTTAAGCTTAAATTCAGATGAAACAGGTGATATAGAAAAGTGAAAAGTATTCAATCCCAAACCGATGTGCTAACCCTCCCTTTGATTCAACCACATTATGTAGCGGCTGCACTCGTAACTACTACAAAATAACATGCCTTTAACAATTACAGTAATCCATTAAAGGATAATTCAGGCATCCGTATGTACGTATCCCTTTAAGCGTACATTTATGTTGAGGACGGTTGAGTTCATTTCATAGGAGTTATGTTATGTGCGTATTCCTGTCTACTAAAGTATGTTCTATGTTGCTCTTTCGAGATTGCTTTTTATGAAACTATAACAGTCTTTTCCATGTAATAGGAGTCAGGAGTCAAGTTTGAAATGATTCTGTGCACTAGAAGTTTGTTCCAATTCAGTCCATAAACTTTTCAAATTCTTCGTCAAAATCTGATTCATTTGCAACATCTCGATGTGCCCTTGATAGCATTTTTTCACCTTTAAATTCCTCCCCATCAGAGTTTCTTCTAAAATGCTCTCTAAGCACATCTGGAATTTTGCTTTCAGAGAATGCGTCCTCGACGCCATCTAGTTCAGCTGATCTCTTTCTGATCTCTCGCTTCGTATCTGCAAGCTTCTTCTCGTTTATAGGAAGGTCTGGTATCAAGTCAACTGCTGTTGAGACTTTGCTTGTTGGAATTTCGTGGTTGGATGCGTAGGATTTGATTTCTTCACGAATTGAAGTTGTAAGGTCTGCAAGCAAGATGATAAAAACGTTTTCATTTTGGTTAGCCTACCGTTTTTTAAATCTAGAAACAAAGAGTACTCCCTAGACGAGCAATGGAGACTAATTTGGGCCGAGTACACCCCAGCAAATGGTGATCTTAGAACCTCACTCGGAAACTGTCGGGGTTTTTAGACCTAGGCAGAACACAGTGGACAACCGCCAGTCGGCTGATAAGCAAACATGGAAGAACAGAGAGGAACCTGCATAGGTGGGGAGTGAGAGCCACACCGGAGTGTCCAAAGTGTGGCCACGCCTCTCAAGACACCGACCATCAGGTGCTACATTGTCCCGTCACGGCAAAAGTTGGGGGATATGCAGCAGTGCTGGAGAGTGGTGAGGCCTACAGGAAATGGCTCGAGGAGGTGTGCGTTGAGGTGTGACCGCCATACAAAACTACTAGCCTACAATCAAAAACCTTGAAAGTGTTAACAGATAAGGAATTTACTACTTTTAATATCGTAAAAGCCGAAATTTTTATTAATAGACTCTGAACTACGCTGTTCGTCCATATTGTGCAAATTGAAGACTTTAAAGATCATCAATTTTGAGGTGAGACAAGAGAGGTCAGCCTAAGTTTGAAATAGCCATCTTTGTTTATTAGCTCACCTACAGTAAAAGTCGTAACAATGCACTAACAAAAGTCAACCCTAATTTCTGAAGGTTATCTCTTCGTTATAAACTCAGTTGCGCCGTTGGTTACGTGCTCCTGCAACTTTTTAGTTGCTTAACCTGAAGTTATTTGCAGAAATATAAACCATTTGCCTTGTTGACAGTAGGCTAACTGTAAAAGGGCCCTGTAACTAAAGCACTGATTCATAGCAACAGGCAAATGAAGCTCACTGAAACTAACCAATAATTCTTTTTAAGCTATTGTAAGGAAAGAATGCTACACTCATGGTATTACAGTCTGCTTAAATCGATCTAAAAAGGCTATTACATCCTAATGACTACAAAACAATTTCATAGTATTTTTGGAATCCCTCAGGAATATTGAACGACTCTCAACATTTTTTAAAAACTGAGGAGCGAGGCTGACGTGCAGAAGCAAACATTATTTCTCTCAGATCGTTTTCGTTATCCATATTTATTTTAAATATAATTAAATATTTCCTTTGCAAGGTATATTCATTCCAACATGCTTATTGTTAATTTGAATAGATCCTAGAGAGATAGAGAGGCATGTGGCCAACGGGATTCCAACGGAAGGCTGATGCATTCGCGTCATGCACTGTATCAACTGAGAAATATTTATTATTGTAATTCAAGGTAGAATTGCTTGTTCTCTCGTGGTTTTAAAAACTCTGAGACTGTTATTGGAAATGTCTTGGTTCTGGAGCACATAAGGCAAAAGCATTGCAATACGTTATAAGCAATAACATTTTATCGTTTCCAGTAGGTCTAACTACAGACCAGCAAAAGAAATTATTTATATATAGATCGAATCAATCTGAATCATTGGTAAGATGAGTGTTCCTCGTTCGTCTGATTGCTCTCAGCAAAGAAGTGGCATCAAACTAATTAACGCATTTTAATACAACAGGACATGTTTACCTTTTACCTATTCTTGCCATTCCCTACAAAAGGATGGTCTGTCTCTTGGTTTTGTCAGTCTCGTCTATACTTACAAGCATAAAAGGCTCCTGTGCAGCTGTAGTTGTTTAATTCATTTGTGTACTGAAATGGTTCATGTTTAGTGCACTTCTATACTTATAATCTATACTTATAAGCATAGCAGGCTCCTGTGAAGCTGTAGTTGTTTAATTCATTTGTGTACTGAAATGGTTCATGTTTAGTGCACTTCTATACTTATAATATATACTTATAAGCATATCAGTCTCCTGTGCAGCTTTAGTTGTTTGATTCACTTGTGTACTGAATTGGTGCATGTTTAGTGCACTTCTTTTCACTAAAATTAAAGACAGTGTCACTACGACATCAGAGAGTGTTAGTGTTCATATGTAAGTCGCGTTTACTCACCTTCTAGTTTCAGAGCCGCTGTTTTCTTTATTTCTTCTCTAAGTTCTCGCATTGCTGCATCCTTCTGATCTTGAGGAACTTTAAGCTCTGATAATATGTCATTTTTTAAAGTTTTGACTGAATCTTCAAAAGATTTAATTGTTGCTTGTTCTCTGTACAAGTTCACAACCAATTTAAGAAGATTTTCAACACCTAAAATTTTAAGAAGAAATAATCTGCCTAATACGCATGTCCCAAAGAAAAACAATGTTTACGTAATCTATAATAATAAAAGAGAGTATGTGTGTTTGTGTATATGCTTGTATGTTCTACTTTTAGTCCTTAATTTATTTGACAGATCTTCAAGAAATACAGACGCTGGCGTCCTTATTTATTGATAAGGAGCTAGCATAGTGACCACACACAAGTTGAATTAAAGGGTGTATTTACTTTTACAGTAAGACATTAGCCCTGTTAAACAATAAAGTTTCTGAACATATCTTCTTCTTCTCTTCTATTTTACTGTCTCAGGATTTTCTACATCTTTATATTAGATAAACACTGATTTGGCCAAGCATGGGACGTTTTCAATCTTCTGAAACAGTTTCTAGTAAACGCCAGACACCACCGAATAACAGGAAGGACATCAACTTTTTTTGTCCGCCTCACGATTCTCTAGAAAACCAAATCCATGCCAGAATTCCATGGATATATGAAGTCTGCCTCAACGTAGCATTGTTTTGGTGCAAACATGTAGCGAAAGTAGACGGGCAGACAGACAGAATGAAAGAAAGAATAAGAGGAAGGATAAAAGAAAGAAAGAAAGAAGGAAAGAGAGAGAGAAAGAGAGAAAGAAAGAAAGAGAGAAAGAAAGAAACAAGAAAAAAGAATAAGATAAAGAAAGAAAGAAGATAAGAAAGAAAGAAGGAAAGAAAGAAAGAAAGAAAGAAAGAAAGAAAGAAGGAAAGAAAGAAGTAGCGAAATAATTGCTGGCGGATACTAGGTGAAGTGAAATGGAAAATAACCTAATTTTTTACTGAAGCGTCATATTGACCAATGCCCCCCGCTACGGAAAACCTCCTGCATCTTGTGAACCATTGCAATTGGATCCAAACACGTTTTAATTCCGATGTTTTATAAGCACCTTTACAACACGTTTTAATAGAAATTGTCTACGGGTAATTACCTTTGCTGACGTGATCGTGGATCCGTGACTTTGCTTCGGTGGTTAAGGGAGATGTCTAGATAAAAAAACGTACATGTAAAATAAGGGAGGAAAATGATTGAAATCACACATAAATGATGCTTTCTTTATTTCCTCATACCTTGTCAATTTCTAACTATACTGCTACTTGTGTTCACACCTGATATCGTTAACAATCATAGCCTCACCTATGCTATGTTACAACTCCTCGGAGTTTAGCCCTATCGCTTCCTATTCTAGACTACCCTTTGGCAGTCAGTCCTACATCGGTTCTGCGGTACATTGATCTGAACCATATTACTTTAACTTTAAAACTGCACGAAATAGCGAAAACATTCTTGTACTGAAAAGCTTTTTTCGTCTGACACTCCTCAGAGTACAAAATCGTCAGAAATGAGATAGGAAGAAATCAATAAAACTTATACCAAACTATGTTTTGACAGTAGCCAATCAGAGGTATGACTGCTAGATTGCTGTTGTTTTAACCAATCAGTGTCCGTGGAAATAAATGGAATGGAATAGATGAAAACTCTGAGGAGTGTCAGACCAAAAAACCCGTACCTATATAAATTAAATGGCACTAATGAAGCTAATAGCGAAACAAAAAATAAGGTTGCTGGTGGTGGTGAGAATTCGGGATCGACCTCCCTGATTGTCGACTTTACTATTGCACTATTTAGTGCAATGGTAGAGTCTTCGCTTTCGGTGTGGGAGATCCTGGCTTCGAACCGGGCCTCAAGCACTTCATGTTTTTTAATGAGTTTTATACTATGTAGTTCATGACAGTTTGTGTGTCTGCCTGAGCACTTATATATATGTATTTATATATATTGCAGAATGTAAGTAAATAACAGCAATGCAATGTTTTAGATATTTTATTGTATTTTTTCGATATTTTATTGTACTTTTAACAGGACCCACATTGATATCAGCTTTTGTTGAAGTGGCAATCCTGTATAAAAATTCATGATAAATAAATAAATAAAACAAGAGTGTAGCAATGCTGTAAACAAGAGTGTAGCAATGCTGTAAACAAGAGTGCTCGATACATGGATGCGGAGCTATATTGTAGGGAATAACTTAAAAAAAACTTTTGAGGTTATCTACTCAAAGTATCATGCAATTGCACTTTTCTCAATTTCCGATTGTATTTTTGAATTTCGAACTTTTTTCGGCTTTCGCCAAAGCCACGTTTTCCTCAAGGCATAAGTTGCATCTCTCATCCCCCCTCCTGCCGCCACTGTAAGGTTGCACTTCCTTTTGAAGTGTCCAAAGTATGTCACAGTCTGTCCAGCGTGCTTTTAAGTCCCAAATATATTTGGATAGCTCAATCTCTCTCTTATAAAGCGATCGGAAATTGTACCTAAGTACCATCACGGAAATAAGCATGTTAGTGAGATGCTGTTCTGTAGCATAAAGCGCCTATTAAGATTTTAAAAACACATTCGCTTAAAGATTGAAAAAGCGTACAACTCTGAGTAGTGAATTTCCAACAATCTATCCTCTTCTACATACATATATATATAAACTTTAAATTTAATTATAATGGAACTCGAAACAGTTACAATTACAATATAATCGATAGACTTGCTTATGATTCACAACTTACCTTGTTACCTGCTCTTGCTTCATCTACATCGTCTGTTCCCCTCAACGAACGAACATTTCCCTTCTCTTCATCAAAAACACCTAACCCAGATCCGGAGAAGTCTAACATGAGGATAAATGCAAAATTATGTGTTCCTCGAGATCTACTTTACTGTATCTCGATTCTACAGTCTTTTCAAAATGATCTACAAGCACAGGCGGCTATTGTCAGTTTATTCTAGCCTTATTTAAGAAGTTCATAAAGCCTTTAATTGCTGCTGACGACTGCAACTTTATAAAAAATATATATTCTGTTTAAAACCGAGAGACTATCATTCTTCTCAAAATTACCTATCTATTTTATTGTAAAAACACTTCACGCAATAACCCAACACTAACTTAGCAATACAGGATGACATGGAGAAAAATAATGAAATTTTCACGTGGTAAATGAACTGTAAACATGGTAACAATTAGAATAAGTCGATTTTTCCTTGTCCCAATCATTACCGACGACGTATAGTTTTTTACTGCTTTTCTCCACCTTTCCATGGCCACTGCTGCTTCCACTTGCCTACAGATCTTCTATATACTACTTCTAATGATGTGTCTGCTGGAAGAACAAGTTGATGCCAGATACAGCTTGAGCAAATGAAGAAACCAATTCATTCAAAGCTGAGGGTATCCATTAAGAAAGAAATTGTCCTCCCACGCACTGTTGGAGATATTGCGGAATATGTAGACTTACGTGGATGACATTTCTGGTTTTTAAAGTAGATTTCCTTATGTCTCTTCATTATTATTACCTTTATATAAGTTTCTTTTTTCCTCTGTATGAAGATGTAAACACTAAGTAATACTGGAAGTAAAGTATTCATGTGAAAGAAAAAATCAATTTCTTGTATCTCTTAGTATCTGCCTCCTAACAATAGATAGGACAATGGCACTGCAGCCTTGGAAATCGTCCTTTTACTTTCCTTAGAAGTAGCAGGCTACAAATTGCATAACCGTTGCTTACATTTATTAAAATCTGAAATTGTACAAAGTAGATGTAGCAAACTAATTTAGAACAGTGTGATACCTTCATGAGATGGTCCTCCGCTGCCAGTGTCTTTATCGCCTGTGAGAGGAAGAACAATGATGTTTAAACGTTCCTTTCAGTGAAAAAGGCATTAATAAGTTTAATGGATAAATTAATTGAGCAAAATTTTCTTACTGTAAAGTATTCACAATGGATACTTTTTCCAAAGGATATAAAAAAACCTGCAATAAACTACTAAGGGATCTCTTACAAGAGCGTGCAGTTTACGTGCCAAGACAATCATAGTCTGGATGGACAGTATTTTAAAGTTTGTGCAATTCTATGAACTCTTGTCTGACACCCGAGGTAGTGAGACATTTTGTGGACACGACCACGCCACACCAAAGATTTCCACAATAAAAAGTAAAGGACAGAGTAAAGCATCAGGATCTGGACATGGATCAACCTACAAAACTTGTCTGTATTAAAACATAATACCTTCTTTGCGTACGCATGTAAATATTTAAGGAGCAAGTAAATAAGCAAATGATAAGTAAGGCAGCTACACTCGGATTGTTGCATCATGACATTTTGGAATTTTTGGAAGGAGGAGCAAAGTCATCAAGTTCGGTTCTTGTTACCAGGGCTGCAGCCTACTTAAATTAGGCCAAGGGGAAGGAAATTCTCGATTAGAGGCAGGAATAGCTACTGCAAAAATTATAATGCAATATATCTTGTTCAAATGCCCTTAAATGTGTAGGATTACATGCCTTTAATATACCAACGTAAATAGAATTTAAATAAGATAAAAAGTTCATATCGAATTATACATCATGCAATACCAACTTAGGGAATTTATTGATTCTAATGATGACAATGTTAAATATATTTTTTACAGAGCAATGGCAGCATTTTCATGAGAATTAGTTTATCACTTTCAATAGCACAGATGAATAGTTTCATGAGATTTTTGTAGCACAAGCCATTCGAAGAACAAAGGAATAATTTTTTTGAGAAGTGCAAAGTTCATTTAATAATATTATACATTGATTACTTGGATTCAGATGAAATAATTTGAACAGGCCGTAAAGGCGAGTTCATATATCTTAAAAATGTTCCCTGCACCAGAATTTCTCCCTTCCTTGATGCCTCCAGAGGCTTTCTAATTTGTTGAAAAAGCGGTTATATTTGAATTGTCATAAAATTACGAAAATTGCGATTATTTGTACAACATTAAAGACAGGACTTTATGTATCTAAGCACATTGACATCTACAAACAGTTACTATCAGCACAACTTATATTTGGATGTTAAGGATGATATTTGTCACCAACGATTCCCTTGATGTCCAACCTTAGACAGTCCAAAACAGTGTTGTTAATGGCTTGATGTTTTCTAAATTGAACCAAGAACACTTGTTTAGTATATCGTAGATGGCACAAGAGCACTGCCGGTTTTGAGGGGTGCTGACTATCCTGCGGCACAGGGCCTCGAACCTACTTTGAAAATTGGAGCCCCTGCACAGCTCCACTAAGTACATCAAATGAAACTAAAGGGCCCCCAAATCACCTTATGGCACAGGGCCGCCTCTTGCCAAAAACCGGCAGTGCTGAAGCGTAGGCTTACTTAGTTAGATCCCATCATACTCGTCGTTCTTAACTAGTTCCTTAATTATTGGCTGTTAGATGGCTTACATTTATACTGTCTATAGATCGGCAAGAATAGAACTGGTTAAAAGAACTTTATATTGCTTTGTCAAGACCCAGTCCCATTAAACGACGGTAGGCCAATCTCAGATGGGTTAACTTTAAATGACTCGACAATTTAGTAGTGAAAGTTTCAATTGGTCAAAATATTATATCTTACACCTTGCGTGGCAGGGTTTTACTAGCATTATCTCAGGATCTTAAAGATAACATATTAGCAAGCAGGATGTAAAGTGCTAAAAAGAGTACAAATGATTATGAGTGATTTAGTTATTATATTCCTTACTTGTTTTCTTTTCAAGAGATCGCTTTTCTTCTGTTGGTTCAATTGTTGCCTTAATATCCAGACTTTTGTCTGCTCTAGCGGCCATTTTCTTGACACCATCAGGCTCTTGATCTTCGGCCTCTGGCATGTCCCGCTTATACCTATTATAGGGATCTCCGGTGGAACGTTTCTTCACTTCACTTACATCTTTCTTTGCCAATAAAGGTTCATCAACTTCATGGATTGGGACGGGAATATGATTTCTTTTTTGTGTTTTAGCATGCTCAACTATCACGGGAATTTCAAGTGATCGTCTTCTTCGTGAATTACTTGGTGGCACAATAATCATACCATCCTCTGCTTCTTCAACTGGTTCAGGGAGTGACCTCCTAGATCGTCTATTTGGTGCAACACGGACGTACTCTTTCTTGACATGTGCCATTTTGTCGTACTCCTCAATTTCGGCAAGTAAGTTACTCTCTTCAAGAGACCTGCGTCTCTTTTTGCTTTCAATCGGGGTTTGGTGAGGCGATATCTTTTCCTCCTTTTTGTTTACAATGGTAGGACTTCTCTTTTCAAGTTCCTCCGGGTGATAATCATCAGTTTCCAAACTTCGCTTCCTCTTTAGATATTTTATCTCTTTAGGGGCATTTACTTTAACTTCAGCCGTAGCTTCGGAAGCTTTACCTTTGACAGGAACATCTTCTCTTTTGCTTCTCTCTTTGTCATCCCTCTTGGGCGTATCGATTGATCTTTTTGTCACTGGATCTACCTCCTGTGCTTCACCATCTACTAGAATATCTTCTGTAGTACTTTCTTTATTTGAGACCTGGGAGCTACTCACTGTTTCTCTTTTAACTTCATCATCTGACTTTATTACTTCTCTCTTCGCTTCATTTGGTAACGATTTTGGTTTCTCCTCCTTCAGGTGCCTTTTCTCCACTTGTATATCAGCTTTTAGGGAAGATGGGATATCTTTGATGTCCGTTCTAACTCCCCTCTTCTCTTTGATGTCTGATTTTGACTTTGATTCTGTCATTTTATCATCAGTCAAAGATGCTCGCTTAACTTTACTCTCACTGCCTGTGCTCTTCGCTTTGTAAGTGATCTGGAAGTTGATCTTGTTAGCATCTGGTGGACTTCTCTTTCTTTTAGCCGCACCTGCTCCTTCTGCTTCAGGATTCTCTGGTAATTCTCTTCTCTTTTTGGTATTCATAGTAATCTTAGCGACTTGACCTTCTGTCTTGGCTTTTGGGGCATCCTTTGAAGGCACCTGCTCATCATCTTCGCTTTGAGCTGAACGTTTCCTCTTCTTTTCAGACGATCTTCTTTCTTTCTCAGCCGATCGTCTATCTTTATCGTCATCCTTCAAATCTGGCTCATCATACTTTTCGACAAACTCTCCATTGGCTTCCTTCTGATCAATATTAAGACGGGTGTAAGCAAACTTAGGAACGTCTGGAATATCTGCATCAACGAATAAGAAACCAAAATACAAATGAAACGAGGAAATAATTGAAATGCAAAAAACTTTAATTGCCAGCAGTATCGCAGCAAACACAAAAAGACAATTATAATGCAATTGCAATGCCAAAAGGGAAATTGTAATGCCATTCTCCAGGAGCATATTATAACTAGAACCCTTGACGAATAAGAGACTTATACAAAACAGCATCGTGTCACTTCTTCTACAAACTTCGATCCTATCTTCCTCAGGAGTCCGTAGTCGAACAGCGTAAACCAACGGTAATGTTTTAGAGTCCATCAGCCTGAAGACGGGACAAGTACCTCTGGAAACGTAGCTCGGAAAAGACTTCGACTAAAGACATGATAGATATCTTCCATCAATGGCATCAACTGAGTCGACAAACGTTAAAATATTTAAGAGTCCTCTGCCTATAAGTATATCTGGAAATAGGAATTAAGTAATTAAGTATAAAAATTGTACACGTAAAGCTTAATGCATCGCATGTCACCTAGCACGGATGGAGGCACTATGTCAAGCCTCATTTCTTCAATCATTGCACACTTGCGATCTACTTTATCTCTCCCATTGTGCCCACAAACGTCCACATGGATGACTTAGAAGGGGTGAGTTCAGTCTTACTAAAGAGGCTGATTCTAATGGTGTCAGAAATTAAAGTTTTCCTCCCGAAGTAAATTAACAATTGTAGTTATCTTTTGAAAAGGCACCAAATTTGCCGAAAAATCACAAAGAATTCCCCAGTTGACTCACAAAATAAACATTATTTCAATATGCGATGAATTAAATGCAAATGCCAAACGATACAAGCAATAGTCATCATTGATTGTGAAAATTTCCTGAAGTAAAAGTAAAGGAACGCGTAATTTTTTATTACTTTATTACTTTTTTTTTAGCTTCAAGTGTTAGTACCTTATCATTATTATCCATGACTAGGTGCTAAATATTTGTCCTTCATTAGCGACGTGATAAGCCTTCTTAATTCGAGCCTCTCGCCATTCTGAATCTTCATAAGGCAATTATCTCTCTAACAGTGAGAAAGTCACATGTCTACAAACGTATCTCACTCAGACCCATTTTTAACAGGTCTTGTAGACCAGTCTTCTGCAGGAGCATATGCTACGTAAGTAAATTTATGTTGCATTACAATACGTCAACAATGAAAAAACGTGAAAAAAGAAACGTGAAAAAAGAAACGTGATAAAAGAAGCGTAAAAAAAGCGTGAAAAAACGTGAAGAAAAGAAGAAATTATGTTTTATACACCAAAGATATTTGATACCGCACATACTACTCTTACCATCAGATGCACCAGATCCAGATTCGTCTTCATCATCATCCAATCCACGTATTTGTCTCTTGTACTGTTCCATGCTTCCAAGGTAGGCTACCAGCATGTCCTTACCATTATCAATGTCAACAAAGCTGTCCTCCTCCACTTCAAGGGAACGTTTTTCCTTTGGCGCTGGCTTGTTTTCATCCTTAAATGATTGTTTCTCCATGAGCTGTCTTGCAACTATGAAGAGAAAGCATTGCATTATCTATTAACTGTTATACTCTGTGGTCTTAAATTAGTCATCTAAATTTCATGTAAATAACTTAATAAACATCTACCTGTACCAATGCCATCACATCGTGTTATGTTTTAGCACTGTGACAACAAACTTTTAGAGGCAGCTATGATATGATGTTAGTCTGCTTGCAGTATCGCAACCGACTACACAGATGAAAGTTGATCGTTTTCCTTAGTTTGGCCATAGTTGCGGTTTTTTTCTTTAATCACATCTCTAAATATTTGTTATGATTTTTTAAAGTTTCTTTCCATAAAGATACTTTAACTACTTTGCTCATAAGCAAGACCTTCTGCTTAGCTATTTTATGTATCGCATCTACTTTTATATACAACACGACAGTTCTCGTTCTTCACATTTCAACAGTTTTTGTGGCACTCCTGTATCTCTAGATGTTGACAACTTTAGATGATAGTTTGGTAAGAAAAGATCCTATAAATTTTGCAGTCAAACTTGCAGTGAAAAGTGTCTTGTAGCCAACATCCGATAATAATAAGGCGATAACAGATTATTGATAGAAGGCAAAAAAAAAAGAATTAAATAAAGACTGTTGTTAAGTCCATCGTATATGAATTTTTTTAGGATTGATTGTAATTATGATCATCTTTCAAATTTTGAATAGCTTTCACAAATATATAAAACACACAAAGAAACTATTTTGGGTTTCTGGCTCTGAAGATATCGTTAAATAAATTAGTACCAGCATGGTCAAGTTCACGCTATCTTCTGTAACGACGATTGCTTATAAAAAGGAATAGTATCCAAACCGTCAACTCTAACGACAGAAGGGAAGGCTGTAGAAAAGAATGAGTATCGGATCAAAAACTGTTGCTGTAGAAATGTAGCTTTTGTGCACAATTGCATGATCTTCGTTCATAATTTTGCTATCTTGTTTCCTGATCAAATCGTGGCATACTCATGAAGGTATGCAAACTAAGGACTGTCAGGCACATGCAAGAAGCATGCTTTCGGGATGAAGTAGTTACAGTCAGTCAAAAACCCACTTTGACTTGTTGTGCTTTATGTGTACCTCTTAAGGATGCTAATGATGTCATCTTCTCCTGCTCCAATAGACTGTCTGCTTCGTTGTCTTCTCTTTTGACAATTCCCTTCTTTTCAAGTGCTTTCTTTTTCGCTGCACCTAAAAAATAATAATAATAATAAAAATAGTAATAATAACAACAACTTAGACTGTGACACTTAAAGTTGAAATAATAATAATAATAATAATAATATTGAGTAGTAGGGAAGTGGCCAGCATTCTCAAGCTGGGAAGAAACAAATGTTTATGATACAACCACACCATTTTTGAAAAGATTAAAACTTGCAAAGTTTCAGCCACAATTATTGCTAGCTCTCTCTAAAGCACGAGGAATCTAAACAATACCATGTCATTGTTCCTTACATTCCCTTCCAATTCCCTTTTTTTCCCAATAACAGCAAATTTAATCAAGATGACATGATGAATCACTTAAAAACTACCCGAAATTTATCCATAATACAACAACAATTGTAATGTCAATTTTGACAAATAACGAGATCGATGATTCGAATAAAGTTCTCCCAGTAGCCAATGCGGTCCAACCACGATGTGTAGAGAATCGGCCTGGTACCAAGTATACAACAATCCTTGGGGACATCTTCGAATCAGAAGAAAACTTTGCTACGCTTCGCTAAACATAATATTCCTATATATAATTTTTCTACCTACTGCCAGTAGATAGGAATTTGATATGCAATGTATTCCTGCTCGTTACTACGTGGGTTTCCCCTTAACCTATTTAACTTGTATTGCGATTGTTAGGTCGTGGACCATTTTGATTATAGGCTACTTTCTTAAATCTTCATTTAAATCGAAGCTTTAATTTTACAAATGGCAATGGTAGATCCAGGGGCATAGCCTAGCAGTCCAAGCTCCGATGCGATTGCCAGAAGTACTACAATGACGACAAAATTATATAATATTCTGCAGCTTATAGAAAGTTCTCGCAAATGATTGAATGTTCTCATTTTCTAAGCTAGCAAGAATATAATAGATTTGCAAGTACTTTGGCATTAAGAAGCAGATTAAAAATTAAGTGACAGGCAAAAGGTACTTAAAATATTCAGAAACGCAAGGCAAAATGGTGAATTTTTACATCATTTTACATCTTTTTATATACTAGTTATGACAGTAAAGCGGTTGGAAAGTGTGACGTCACGATTTTGAAAAAGTTTGAATTACGGGAAAAATACTCAATTTTCATGTTGCCCTATTAGTAAGAACTTCAATGGCCGAAATTAGCAGTGTTATCCTTTCCCAACTCCGAGATATCAGCTCTCAAAGTTTTAAACCTCTCTAACAAAACCTTGTTTTTTCATGCTGGTTCCTAACGTAAGGAACCAGGGAATATCAACAGAGTTTTGACCAGAGATCTTTTTAATTCAAAGGCCTCTAGTTTAAACACTATATACACTACAGGTCTGGTATTTTGGGAAACAGCCTATTCCAGGGAGACTTGTACATATCTGGAGTCAAATCTTGCTTTTCCAAAACTTTAGATATGTGACGTCATCACTTTCCCTCCTCATGGCCCTTTGTATAACGTTACACCGTAGAACAATTTAAACTTACTTGGTAACAGTTGCTTGGCAGCTATGAGTAAAGAAACAGAACGAAATTACTATAAACCTCGAAAAATATGTCTGACATCGTGAGCTAAAAGGCTTTATTCTTAACACAACTAATCATAACTCAACCTCCTGAATACAAGTAAAAAGGGATCGAAAATGTAAAGGCAGATTAAAAAGGTGACCGGTTACTTACTTGCTAAGAGGGGATATGGATAAAAACACTGTTAACAGAAAAAGTCCCCTTAATCTCTATGTTTTACAGCATATGTTTTGAACAATGGGCACTTTTCACAGCAGTAGCTTAATCAACAGAAAAGTATGTGTGGCCTTGCAGCAAAAATGTAAAGTACCGAAGATTTCAGATAAATACTGAAAAGCAAAAACTAGGGAAGGGATGGCAGTAAAAGGCATTAGGTAGGGTGGCACCTCCTCTCCCAGAGGCTACACCAACGTATCGAATTCAACAGAATTCTCGAAAAAATCTAGACAGTTGTAATTTTTTGATCGTATACAAATTTCTTTCTACCACAGGATAAAGTAAGGCAAATGACCCGCAATCTTTTTATTACTATGGCACAAAATTTTGTTTTCAGTTTCGAATTTGCTTAATTTGTTACCACTTCTGGCTTTGATTGTTCTTCATATGGCCTGTCTGAATAACAAATAGATAATTAATTACAAGAGGCGGATTCAATATATTTTCTGGTAGGAATAAAATAGACTAAATCTAGTTTAGGTGTTACAATAAACTTAACTGAGTTGTAGAAATGGAAGTGCCCAATCTACAAAAGTCAATAATATGTTTCAGGCCGTGAATAATATTTGTATCCTTTATATAAAATTTAAGCTTCGTTCATACGCTTAGTCTGAGTATACTTATAAGTGTTATGCTCACAAACGAGAAACATTTTTAGACTTTGTTACGTATTGCTTTCAATGCCCTAAGATTGTGAGACACGAGACCTCTGGTGTCCAAAAATAAACCATGTACCCTGTTCTAGGTTGAAAACTCGTATCCTTTTACAGGGTGGTGCTAAGGAAAAGCTACTGATGTCTACTTGTAACTGTATCTTGGTTTTGTTCCTTCAGATCTCACGACGCCGCTGGACTACAATAGCAGTTCATGCATTCTGCAAATTCGAACCATTCTTTAGAAGGCGTCAAAATACAAAAGAGGTCAAACTGCATTCGAGTTCAAAATCTTACCTTTAAGAGCGGCTTCCGCAGCTGTAAGAAGAAGGGGAGAGATAAGAAGTTATTCCTATTGCTGGTATCAGATATTCAAAATAACATGTCTATCATCAATTAACAGAACTTATTTCATAGACCTGCTGGAGTTAAAGCACATCTAGTCCCACGCCTTGATCTTCGTGTCAAACCTTATTTATTCGCGTTACTGCTACCGTCTAGTTCTAAGAGTCGTCTGCTTTTCTAAAACAGAATGTCGAGGACAATGGTGATAAAACAACTACCAGTAAAAGATTGCCTTCTAGTCTACTTAGATGCTCTATTTGTCAAATGTAAAGACGGTTTGCGTTCGGATTGTTTGTATACTCTCGGAAGGAATCGCAGATATAGGAATTGAGTTTAAAAGTTTGTCTATTCCAGGACTTTGCTAGTATAAAAGAGTCCACGTTTTCTTAAAGGATGAGAAAATACAGTTCTATAGACATGAACCATTTACTCCTTAACTCCACATTAAGAATGTTGTATAAATTGGTACACACATAAAATCAATTGATTTTGAACATAAAGACATTGACGATTTCAAGCACGATAACGAGGTTATGATGTTGATGAGCTGGATCTATATGTCTACTATAACAGAAGTTGAAATGTAGAAATCATGACGTATTGAAAATCGATGTGAGGGGTGCATTCCTTTTCAGTGAGAATGCTTAAGGCTTTCCTGGACTTTGTTTGGACTCTGTACACATATTTATCGCATGACACTGCTGATCATAAAAGACAGTGCTCTTAGAGTCACGTAATGTTGCCAAAGTCTGGGGTCGTTTCTACTGCCAATAATAACAGAAATATTTAAATAACTTTTTGGCGCACACTAACCCAAGTCTATTCATCAAATTGCTTTAAGCAGTTCATGTGCAGGGTTTTCTAAATAAGTCTGTAAAGTCCACTACTTCTACAAACCTGCCAAAGGTGTTTTCATCCTTTTTCCAAAATTCGGGAGATCAATTTTCAGAATAATCTGACTCATACATTGGCTCATTATAACCAGGCATCGGAAAAATGGGTTAGGGTACCTGACTCAAACCTACGAACACAGAGCTTGCTATCCACTGCCCTCTTTCTTTGGGCTTTCAGCTCATTCTGCTAATTGTCTGTCAATCGAATATTCAAGTTTCTTGCACAGGTCAAACAGGTAAGCATGGCATGTATTAACCCTTATCATCGAGTGTCTTTTAACCTTTATCATCGAGTGTCTTTTAACCCTTATCATCGAGTGTCTTTTAACCTTGCGATGACAATTTAATAAGAAATAGTTTAAAATCTCTTACCCTTCATCAGGTGGTTTGCAACATCCGCTAAAATGGGTGAAAGAAAAAACATTATGAAAACTTGAAAGAAAGAGGAACGAATCAGAGAGTCTTTTATAGTTCTTCTCAATGCCCTGTAGGCAAATGACTATTTTTCACAGGAGTTTCTTTCTAGGCCTGTTTGAGGATCTACAACACTGATGATGCGGTTTTAACGCCGTGAAGTCCCATTTACAGGGGCTAGGGCGGTGTCCATGTAAATGGGACTTGTTACTTGAGCATATACTTATTGGTAATGCTTCTTAATACATAAGGTAGTCACTACAAAAAAACGTTGTAAATATGTCTTCCAAGTTAAGTCCCCTCTACAGGGGCTGGGCGGTGTCCATGTAAACGGGACCTGTTATTGGAGCATACACTTGGTAATGCTTCTTAATACATAAGGCAGTCACTACAAAAAATGCTTTAAAGATGTCTTCCAAGTTTAAAATGAAATGTTTGATCAGTTACGCAATGTGCTTTCCTCAGTGACTGGAGTGCACGTCACTAAACTCGTGGCGCCAACCGTATTTTCCCAAAGGTGAGCAAGCATGTCGATATCAATAGTCAAGCTTCCATTCTATGTAAGAAATCAAATCAAGCCTCCATAAAGGTTCTTTAAGGCTTATTTTTACAAGAAACATTTACAAAATGTTTTCAATAGGGGGTAATCAAGGGTAGGCATACATTTACACAGGAAAAAGCTTTTAAAGGTTTTAAGTGATTGACAAATTTGAGTATTGACCAAACTTTTACTCTATTTCTATCATTTATTTAAGTTAACAGGTAAAAATAGCCTTTTGACGTTTTAATGCATTTTTATCTGAAATGATAAATCTACTAAAATACTGTTTCCTCTTATCATGGTAGACGAAGCTTCAAAATAGCAAACTGCTACTTATGACATGCATTACGTATTTTGTCAAGAATGCCATATGCGTAGCAAAATTGTCTTAAGCTGGTGAAGGTGTGCAACAGGTTTTCTAAACGTCGTAATATACTGCTCTGCGATGACAAAATAATTGTTCAGGGAGGGCTTACGACAAAGTTTGTAAATGGTGTATATCTGTAGGGGAAAAAAGGGTACAGATAAAATCAACTTACCACTTGTTTTACCTGGATATTAAAAGGGAGAAAAATACAAAAAAATCAGTGTCTTGTGATAATATAATCTTAAACAAAGGCAACAAAACTTGAACTTAAACAATGATACGTTGTTAGTTTTTCATTCATATAGTAGTCGATACTGATTCTAACAAAAGGATTTCTAATCCGGTGATATAAATTATTTTACAAATCATAAATCTGTCTTTTTAACCTAAGTATTGCGAAATAAATAAACGGAAAGCTATATTAAATGCTAAATCCTAACGCATCTTCTTAGGGGAAGCTATCAGAACGTTACGGCAGTTTTGAATAGCATCATAAACAGTGAAAAGACGCTTCCAGGCTTCCCGGCGACGGTAGTGCGATCCACTTGTTGTTTGAAGAGCAAATGTTTAAGCAACGGAACTATACTCATGCTTAGGAAAAGACCGATACTATCAAAGTTGCTGGAGGATAATTCCAAAAGTATGTTGAGCCTAAATGCTAGAGAACACAAAGTTTTAGGGCGTTACACCTTTGGTCCTTTCACTTTTAGTTACTCAAGGGGAATTTGATGCAGTAGTGGTCACTACCACTGCTGACGTCTCTGCTCTGCATTCTAAAAGAGAAGTTTACTGATGCTGTTTCTTTTGCATGATTCTGTATTTGATTTGTATTAAGGTAACCATAGTTATATCTTTAATGTCAGGACGAAAACATCCCTATCCAGAATCAACTGACTGGTGCAGCCTTAATAAAAAAGTATTCATTCGATTGAAGTTACCTGAGTTTGGGTTCGTTATCTGTCTCCTGCAACTCAGAGTGGTCACAGTGGTCACAGTGGTCACAATGGTCACAGTGGTCATAGTAGTCATAGTAATCAGAGTGGTCAGAGTGGTCACAGTGGTCACAGTGGTCACAGTGTTTACAATGGTCAGAGTAGTCATAGTAGTCATAGTGGTCACAGTGGTAACAATGGTTAAAGTAGTCAGAGTGGTCACAGTGAAATAAGTTACTTCATCTCAAAATTAATAACTCGTGCCGATTTAGCAAGCTGCATGTGCTATTTTAAAACCACAAAGAAGGGGGGGTCAAAGAAAGTAGTGAAAGTAGTCTTTGGTGACAACATCGTCCTGCATGCTTAAAGAGATATCTTCCATTTACTAACGCTAACCTTTGACTAACTCCCTACTGATAATAGTATCGTCCTTCCAACGGCGTCGTTGCCGTACTTGGTGGTATCCTTAAATTAGCACCATGCTGTTTTATCATCATCTTCTTACCAACGCCACCCACATTAGCATCATTTGTTAAGCATTATCGGTGACAGAGGATTTAAAATAATACGTTTTTAAGGGATAGTAGAGAAAAGTTAAATATCACATGGTCGGCACTGGAACCCGTGCCGCACGGATTCGCGGCATGCACTCTGCCAATCACGCCAAAATTATTTATATTGATGACTTACTCTAATTCTCTTGTCACTACATTAGCTCTCCAGTCGAATTCTGTCAAAATTAACTTTGCTAATTTAACTCCATTCTAATCTCGTGTAACTAGTTGTATCATATGATAAGCATTGTTTTTAGACTATCAATACCCTTCAGTCGCCCCAGTCCCCTAATAAATGCCTCATACCATTTAACTAAGCACCTCTAAAATTAAATGAGGGTCTGTTTAATTGGCTCACATTTTCTGTTAGACAAAGTATGCAATCAACCCTTGGCTGAAGGTGGATGTAGTGACCACCGTCTCCCGTAGCATGTACACTATATAGTTATTGGTAAGCATGAAAAAATGGCTACGTACTTGGAAATCTGGTCGTGTCGATTGCAGCGATTTTGGGGGACTTGGTGAGTTCATCCTTTTTCTGTTCTTCAGCGTCGATTTTCTGGAAGTCAAACTCAGTTGGGTCATATTTCTTTTCATCTAAAAGGACAACGGTCATCATATCAAGAAAACACTTCTGGCAATGGTGTTAAATCGGTTAAATACAATCAACTGAGGAAGAACCGACCGATGAAAATATCAATGAAGCAATGATATTTAAATTTCATCTAAAGAAAATGTTAATTTTTAAAGCGTATCAGAGCAAGGGAAGTGAATTTTGGTGGGAAATTTCAGCTGTACTGCATCTTTGAATTGCTTGGTAAAATAACCGTACTATGAAACAATCAGGTCATTTTCATATTTATGTTTAAAACAAAATTGTATAATGAACTTTCAATCCTTCTTAGAATTACTTGATATTGTTATTCTTTTTAGTTTGTGTCTAGCTAATCAATTATTTATTTACAGAGAAGATACGGGAGCTTGATGGATTCAGGAATGATGAGGCACATTTGCATATACCAATAAGAAAAGAAAGTCAAAGAATAGCACAAGTCAAATACAAGGAATCGTTAATGAGTCACATTCATTAATTCATTTAAATCTGATGAATCTGTGTAACTACGGAAGTTTAATGAATTAATTTAAGTCTGATTAAACGGATGTGGCAACAACTATTTGTTACTACTAAGCTCTTCCTTCGAATCAGTTTGCACAGTCTGGGGCAAGTATTTCGATATTCGGCAAATGACAAAAGAACCCCTTTGTAAGACACATGCCATTTTGACGTAAAATGGTCATGAAACATTGAAGCATGCAGTTTCTATTACTCGTAGTCTCAAATAACGCAGGAGACACGGTGTATGGCCTAAGGAAAGTGCTACACAGTAGGATACATTCATTTAACAGATTCATTGTTTGGATGTAATGAATTGTTTGGTTTCATGACTTCATCAGATTGAAGACTCATTAGAATTTTTTACCTTTGTCACAGCGTTGATTCATTACATTTGATGATTAATCAATGAATCAAGACTCATTAATCAATCTAGTGTGATTTGGGCTAATGTCGTATATCAATCAGTGAGACACTACTGGTAAATAGATGTTTGGTGTAATTTCCTCTTTAATCTGTTGATTTCCTGTGCCACGTTTTGTTGGGAGGTTGTTCAACCCTTCGCATTTATATAATTTTGTTTCATATCCCTATAGCATTCATCAGGGTACATTCATTAATATATATAAAATCATATATATCATGTTTCTATTCTTATATGCTCTCTAATTTCTAAATCTGCAGGGAAGATTTTATTTGATGTCTTTGGGACCACGTAATTCTTGTTTAATGCACAGGGCAACGTGACAGCTGTAAAGATAACTAAAAACGTTATCTACATTGAAATTAAAAACTAAACACACTATTAAAATTTAAATGATCGGTTTTAGTATGTGATGCATGGCTTAGTTTAAATCGAAACTTACTCGCGATCAATTCGTTTTTATATGAAGGTATTTATACAACAGAATGCTCCATAATGATCATGTGCGTACTTTAGTTTAAAAAACATACTTTCTAATTTCAGTTACATTAAAACCTATGCTTTAAGCTCCTACATACCTGACGAATGTTGTATTAGGCCCCCGGCTATCTAGTGGACCTAGTGAATCCGTATAACCCACGGAGAAATCTACGCTCGGGGTCAAAAAATCTT